>NW_025566042.1:22500-75523 GCF_020424385.1 Procambarus clarkii | reverse complement strand
AGGAGCCTGAGGCTTCCTCTGAAGCCCAACTGGTGTTGCACACAATCCCCCCCCCCCCCACCTGCACCCGGGCTCTGACAACCAGTAGTTCTTCCTCTGACAGTAGTTGGCCCTAACATCACAGTAGACATAGATGTGAGACACAGGTTCGAGCCCATTTAACGGCTCCTGTTGGATTGTCTCTTTATTCCCAATTCTTAGTCAATTGATCATAAATATTACACATGGGTTGTGTGAGATGGATGACGACAATGAATCACTTAATCTGGCCATTACCGCCCTAATGGGTCTTAATGGCCCTATAATGACAGTGGTGGTTGTCATTGTAAGGCAGGTGTGGTGGTTGTCATTGTAGGGCAGGTGTGGTGGTTGTCATTGTAAGGCAGGTGTGGTGGTTGTCAGTGTAGGGCAGGTGTGGTGGTGGTCATTGTAAGGCAGGTGTGGTGGTTGTCATTGTAAGGCAGGTGTGGTGGTGGTCATTGTAAGGCAGGTGTGGTGGTTGTCATTGTAAGGAAGGTGTGGTGGTTGTCATTGTAAGGCAGGTGTGGTGGTTGTCATTGTAGGGCAGGTGTGGTGGTTGTCATTGTAAGGCAGGTGTGGTGGTTGCCATTGTAAGGCAGGTGTGGTGGTGGTCATTGTAAGGCAGGTGTGGTGGTTGTCATTGTAAGGAAGGTGTGGTGGTTGTCATTGTAAGGCAGGTGTGGTGGTTGTCATTGTAAGGAAGGTGTGGTGGTTGTCATTGTAAAGCAGGTGTGGAGGTTGCTGGTAGGAGACACTGACTCCTAGGAGATAGAGGTTCCTAGGAGACACAGGCTCCTAGGAGATACAGGTTCCTAGGAGACACAGGTTCCTAGGAGACACAGGTTCCAGGGAGACACAAGTTCCTAGGAGACACAGGCTCCTAGGAGACACAGGCTCCTAGGAGACACAGGATTCTAGGAGACACAGGATTCTATAAGGCACAGGTTCCTAGGAGACACAGGTTCCTAGGAGACACAGGCTCCTAGGAGGCACAGGTTCCTAGGAGACACAGGTTCCTAGGAGACACAGGTTCCTAGGAGACACAGGCTCCGAGGAGACACAGGCTCCTAGGAGACACTGGTTCCTAGGAGACACAGGTTCCTAGGAGACACAGACTCCTAGGAGACACAGGCTCCTAGGATACACTGACTCCTAGGTAACACAAGTTCCTAGGGGAAACTGGCTCCTAGGAGACACTGGCTTCTAGGAGACACAGGCTCCTAGGTGACACAGGCTCCTAGGAAATACAGGTTCCTAGGAGACACTGGCTCCTAGGAAATACAGGTTCCTAGGAGACACTGGGTCCTAGGAGACACTGGCTCCTAGGAGACACTGGCTCCTAGGAGACACTGACTCCTAGGAGACACAGGCTCCTATGAGACACTGACTCCTAGGAGACACAGGGTCCTAGGTGACACAGGCTCCTAGGAAATACAGGTTCATAGGAGACCTTGGCTCCTAGGAGATACAGGTTCGTAGGTGACACAGGCTCCTAGGTAACACAGGCTCCTTGGAGATTCAGGTTCCTAGGAGATACAGGTTCCTATGAGACACAGGCTCCTAGGAGACACAGGCTCCTAGGAGACACAGGTTCCTAGGAGACACTGGCTCCTAGGTGACACAGGCTCCGAGGTAACACAGGCTCCTTGGAGATACAGGTTCCTAGGAGATACATGTTCCTAGGAGATACAGGTTCCTAGGAGACACTGGGTCCTAGGAGATTCAGGTTCCTAGGAGATACAGGTTCGTAGGAGACACTGGCTCCTAGGAGACACAGGCTCCTAGGAGACACTGACTCCTCGGAGACACAGGTTCCTAGGAGACACTGGCTCCTAGGTGACACAGGCTCCTAGGTAACACAGGCTCCTTGGAGATACAGGTTCCTAGGAGATACATGTTCCTAGGAGATACAGGTTCCTAGGAGACACTGGGTCCTAGGAGATTCAGGTTCCTAGGAGATACTGGTTCCTAGGCGACACAGGCTCCTAGGTAACACAGGCTCCTAGGAGATACAGGTTCCTAGGAGATACAGGTTTCTAGGAGACACTGGCTCCTAGGAGACACTGGATCCTAGGAGACACTGGCTCCTAGGAGATACAGGTTCCTAGGAGATACAGGCTCCTAGGAGATACAGGTTCCTAGGAGATACAGGTTCCTAGGAGACACTGACTCCTAGGAGACACTGGCTCCTAGGAGATACAGGTTTTTAGGAGACACTGGCTCCTAGGAGACACAGGCTCCTAGGAGACACTGGCTCCTGGGAGACACAGGCTCCTAGGAGACACTGGCTCCTAGGAGATACAGGTTCCTAGGAGATACAGGTTCCTAGAAGACACAGGCTCCTAGGTAACACAGGCTCCTTGGAGATACAGGTTCCTAGAAGACACTGGCTCCTAGGAGACACAGGTTCCTAGGAGACACTGGCTCCTAGGAGACACTGGCTCCTAGGAGACACTGGCTCCTAGGAGACACAGGCTCCTAGGAGACACTGGCTCCTAGGAGACAGTTCCTAGCAGCGCAGCCTTAAGGGGCCGGACCTCACGTTAAAGCTATAGTCTTCAGTGGAAAACATTATAAATATTTATATTATTTGATGAAAAAAATCTAGATTTTTTGAGAGTAAAGGCAGCTCTTATTGGCCTATAAGAGGCAGCTCTTATTGGTCCATACGAGGCAGCTCTTATTTTTCCATACGAGGCAGCTCTTATTGGTCCATATGAGGCAGCTCTTATTGGTCCATACGAGGCAGCTCTTATTGGTCCATACGAGGCAGCTCTTATTGGTCCATACGAGGCAGCTCTTATTGGTCCATACGAGGCAGCTCTTATTGGTCCATACGAGGCAGCTCTTATTGGTCCATACGAGGCAGCTCTTACTGGTCCATACGAGGCAGCTCTTATTGGTCCATACGAGGCAGCTCTTATTGGTCCTTACGAGGCAGCTCCTATTGGTCCATACGAGGCAGCTCTTATTGGTCCATACGAGGCAGCTGTTATTGGTCCATACGAGGCAGCTCCGAGGCAGCTATTGGTCGAGGCAGCTCCTATTGGTCCATACGAGGCAGCTCCTATTGGTCCATACGAGGCAGCTCTTATTGGTCCTTACGAGGCAGCTCCTATTGGTCCATACGAGGCAGCTCTTATTGGTCCATACGAGGCAGCTGTTATTGGTCCATACGAGGCAGCTCCTATTGGTCCATACGAGGCAGCTCCTATTGGTCCATACGAGGCAGCTCCTATTGGTCCATACGAGGCAGCTCCTATTGGTCCATACGAGGCAGCTCCTATTGGTCCATACGAGGCAGCTCCTATTGGTCCATACGAGGCAGCTCCTATTGGTCCATACGAGGCAGCTCCTATTGGTCCATACGAGGCAGCTTCTATTGGTCCATACGAGGCAGCTCCTATTGGTCCATACGAGGCAGCTCTTATTGGTCCATACGAGGCAGCTCCTATTGGTCCATACGAGGCAGCTCCTATTGGCCCATACGAGGCAGCTCCTATTGGTCCATACGAGGCAGCTCCTATTGGTCCATACGAGGCAGCTCCTATTGGTCCATACGAGGCAGCTCCTATTGGTCCATACGAGGCAGCTCCTATTGGTCCACACGAGGCAGCTCCTATTGGTCCATACGAGTCAGCTCTTATTGGTCCATACGAGGCAGCTCCTATTCGTCCATACGAGGCAGCTCCTATTGGTCCATACGAGGCAGCTCCTATTGGTCCATACGAGGCAGCTCATATTGGTCCATACGAGGCAGCTCCTATTGGTCCATGCGAGGCAGCTCCTATTGGTCCATACGAGGCAGCTCCTATTGGTCCATACGAGGCAGCTCCTATGGGTCCATACGAGGCAGCTCCTATTGGTCCATACGAGGCAGCTCCTATTGGTGCATATGACCCAATGTTGCCCATGACCCAATGTTGGCCTAGACCCAATGTTGGCCTCGACCCAATGTTGGCCTCGACCCAATGTTGGCCTCGACCCAGTGTTGGCCTCGACCCAATGTTGGCCTCGACCCAATGTTGGCCTCGACCCAATGTTGGCCTCGACCCAATGTTGGCCTCGACCCAATGTTGGCCTCGACCCAATGTTGGCCTCGACCCAATATTGGCCTCGACCCAATGTTGGCCTCGACCCAATGTTGGCCTCGACCCAATGTTGGCCTCGACCCAATATTGGCCTCGACCCAATGTTGGCCTCGACCCAATGTTGGCCTCGACCCAATGTTGGCCTCGACCTAGTGTTGGCCTCGACCCAATGTTGGCCTCGACCCAATGTTGGCCTCGACCCAATGTTGGCCTCGACCCAATGTTGGCCTCGACCTAGTGTTGGCCTCGACCCAATGTTGGCCTCGACCCAATGTTGGCCTCGACCCAATGTTGGCCTCGACCCAATGTTGGCCTCGACCTAGTGTTGGCCTCGACCCAATGTTGGCCTCGACCTAGTGTTGGCCTCGACCCAATGTTGGCCTCGACCCAATGTTGGCCTCGACCCAATGTTGGCCTCGACCTAGTGTTGGCCTCGACCCAATGTTGGCCTCGACCTAGTGTTGGCCTCGACCCAATGTTGGCCTCGACCCAATGTTGGCCTCGACCCAATGTTGGCCTCGACCCAATGTTGGCCTCGACCCAGTTATGGCCTAGAGCAAAAATATCATCATATCCAAGCTCTTTATCCTCATATCCCAGGTCATTGTCCTCATATCCCAGCTCTTTGTCCTCATATCCCTGCTCCTTGTCCTCATATCCCAGCTCCTTGTCCTTATATCCCGGCTCCTTGTCCTCATATCCCAGCTCCTCGTCCTCATATCCCAGCTCCTCGTCCTCATATCCCAGCTCCTAGTCTAATATGAGGACAAGGAGCTGGGATATGAGGCGTTCCTTATCCTCATATCCCACCCAAGGGTTGCATAGTTGAACTGGCTTACCTCTCTCGCCTCATAATAAAGTTGCATCGCCCTCTTGCAAGGACCAAAAAAGGGTAAACTTGCAACATCAGCTTGAGCCGTAAAGTCCGCCCTCCCTCCAGCTATGAAGATGTGGTTTACATAGTGTGTGTAAACTCCTATCACCCTTGCTAACCTTTTTAACTGTTTGTTAAGCAGTAGTTGCTTCTCAACTCTGTCGTACGCGCTCGCCAACTGGTTTTGCTTAACTTTCACAATTTTGTTGTTTCATCTGTGTTCACATTTCTTCACGTTGAAAGTAACGCTGCTGCGTGAGCAGATTTCAACCTGTCATCTTAAAAATAACGTCGCTTTTGGCCGTTTGCCCGTATGGCCGAAAGTGGACGTAATATGAAAATGAAAAAAATGAAAATAAATTTGAGATTTTTTTTTCAACAACAGTTAGTTAAGGGTCCTCTGATAGGTTAGGTGGGCAGGAAGTTCTCATAAAGTTTCAAAACGTTATGAAAAACGTTAATTCAATGTTTCCTCTCCTAACCATTCCGAGTAAGCCGGACGACTCAAACAGAAAACGGGACAGACGTCACTGTCGTAAGCCGATGTCATTTCAAATTACGTCCACTTTTGGCTATAGCGCGCATACCAGCCAAAAGCGACGTTGTATATAATAGAACCGGTTGGATGAAGAGTCACAATAACGAGGCTGAGATATGTTGACCAAAAATATACATAAGAATTTAAGGAGGCGACGACGTTTCGGTCCGTCCTGGACCATTCTCAAGTCAGTCTGGCGAAACGTCGTTGTCTCTTCAATATCTTGAGTGAGGTTCGGTCAACGTTTAAGGCTGCTGCGGTTTGGCAGTTATTTGATGAGGTGCAATGTTTTGATCTCACTGCTGACGAGGGGTGTATGACAGGTGTGTACTGACGAGGGGAGTATCACAGGTGTGTACTGAAGAGAGGAGTATGACAGGTGTGTACTGACGAGGGGAGTATCACAGGTGTGTACTGACGAGGGGAGTATCACAGGTGTGTACTGACGTGGGGTGTATCACAGGTGTGTACTGACGAGGGGAGTATCACAGGTGTGTACTGACGTGGGGTGTATCACAGGTGTGTACTGACGAGGGGAGTATCACAGGTGTGTACTGACGTGGGGTGTATCACAGGTGTGTACTGACGAGGGGAGTATCACAGGTGTGTACTGACGTGGGGTGTATCACAGGTGTGTACTGACGAGGGGTCTTCCCACAGGTGTGTACTGACGTGGGGTGTATCACAGGTGTGTACTGACGAGGGGGTGTACTCACAGGTGTGTACTGACGAGGGGGTGTACTCACAGGTGTGTACTGACGAGGGGGTGTACTCACAGGTGTGTACTGACGAGGGGGTGTACTCACAGGTGTGTACTGACGAGGGGTTTATCACTGGTGTGTACTGACGTGGGGTGTACTTACAGGTGTGTACTGACGAGGGGTCTTCCCACAGGTGTGTACTGACGTGGGGTGTATCACAGGTGTGTACTGACGTGGGGTGTATCACAGGTGTGTACTGACGTGGAGTGTATCACAGGTGTGTACTGACGAGGGGTCTTCCCACAGGTGTGTACTGACGTGGGGTGTATCACAGGTGTGTACTGACGTGGAGTGTATCACAGGTGTGTACTGACGAGGGGTCTTCCCACAGGTGTGTACTGACGTGGGGTGTATCACAGGTGTGTACTGACGTGGAGTGTATCACAGGTGTGTACTGACGAGGGGTCTTCCCACAGGTGTGTACTGACGTGGGGTGTATCACAGGTGTGTACTGACGTGGGGTGTATCACAGGTGTGTACTGACGTGGGGTGTATCACAGGTGTGTACTGACGTGGGGTGTATCACAGGTGTGTACTGACGTGGAGTGTATCACAGGTATGTACTGACGAGGGGTCTTCTCACAGGTGTGTACTGACGAAGGGGTGTATCACAGGTGTGTACTGACCAGGGGAGTATCACAGGTGTGTACTGACCAGGGGAGTATCACAGGTGTGTACTGACCAGGGGAGTATCACAGGTGTGTACTGACCAGGGGAGTATCACAGGTGTGTACTGACGTGGGGTGTATCACAGGTGTGTACTGACCAGGGGAGTATCACAGGTGTGTACTGACGAGGGGTCTTCTCACAGGTGTGTACTGACCAGGGGAGTATCACAGGTGTGTACTGACGTGGGGTGTATCACAGATGTGTACTGACCAGGGGAGTACCACAGGTGTGTACTGACCAGGGGTGTATACCAAGTGTGTACTGAAGAGGGGTATATCACAGGTGTATGTAAAAGGTAATTATATTATTGATGCTCAGATTCAACACAGTTTGTGTAGGTGAGTATTGCTTCCCAGTTTGCTTATATATGGTTTACTCGGCTGTGTAGAGGAGTAAACTATGTTTGCTGGTTGGTCAGTAAGGTGTTGTGGTGGTCTTAATAGCCCTCCAGAGGTTGATAGGTCTTAAGTCCAACACCAAACTTGCTGGTTGATCAGTAAGCTGTTGTGGTGGATTTAATAACCCTCCAGAGGTTGGTAGGTCTTAAGTCCAACACCAAACTTGCTGGTTGGTCAGTAAGGTGTTGTGGTGGCCTTAATAACCCTCCAGAGGTTGGTAGGTCTTAAGTCCAACACCAAACTTGCTGGTTGGTCAGTAAGGTGTTGTGGTGGCCTTAATAACCCTCCAGAGGTTGGTAGGTCTTAAGTCCAACACCAAACTTGCTGGTTGGTCAGTAAGGTGTTGTGGTGGCCTTATCAACCCTCCAGAGGTTGGTAGGTCTTAAGTCCATCACCAAACTTGCTGGTTGGACATAGATTGGCGGTCTTCTTGTTTTTGTAATATATTTATAATTGTATCTTCTGACTGATGTTCATATCATTTAACGTTCATATCAATAATATCTTTCAGGGCTCTTTCATCCACTTTGTAAGCCGTGGAAAAGAAGTTGGTGCAAAAGAGTCTGATAGTCTTTGAGAATGTAAGGAGTGACCATGTGAAACGCATCCCTAGGCGCCAGACCAAAAACATAAGTGAGAAAAAGAATTACGAAGAGTTAATCTTTCAACTTTTCCCGACAGTGAAGAAAAAAACTTGAAAAGATTCGTGTTAGAATCATTATTAGCTCAGTTATCAATAACTGCGCCTCCTTGTGTAAACCATAACATCCAGAGGTTGTGTAAACCTCATTGTAAACACTGGGTGAAGTTGGCGAAGTTGGGCAAGCTGTAACTGGGTTCCTCCTACAACAGCAAGTACTACTACGAGGAAACGCTCAGCTTGGGGGCAGCATCTCCGTGCAGAACCTTTGAGTCTTTTTCTTCGACCCTCAAATGGCTACTGGCCTTAAAGCTGGAGTGCGGCCAACAGGTTGAGCAGGAGTGTTCCCGTGATGGGCAGGTGTGGAGTCCTGTGATGGGCAGGTGTGGAGTAGCGTCCGGGGCATGTGATGCATTCCGGGCTCCCTTGAGTAGTTGCAATACCAGGAGTGAACCAGAGAGGGGTAGCGAAGAGAACGTGGTACCTCTGTACTGTGTAGGCGCTACAACTATTCTTACTCTTTCAGTCATATTCAACAAGACGTTGAATATTATTGCATTATTATTGCATTAACCAAACAAAAATGCTGCATTTGCCTTTGCAGTGTGAAAATTACACAGAGTGAAGGAATACTCCAAAGAAAATTTATGACTATTTACTCTAATATGAAAATGAACAAATAACATGAAAAATACCCAAACCCCCTCATTGAGCACACTTAGCTAGCACACAAGAGAAATAATAATAATAAAAAAATATATTTTTGCAAACTTATGTTAACACAAAAATTATTTACATTTATTGCAACCTGCACACAAGCCGTGTGAGGAGGTTGTAATGCTGAGCACTGGAGAGACTGCCCTGAGCACTGGAAGAGACTGCCCTGAGCACTGGAAGAGACTGCCCTGAGCACTGGAAGAGACTGCCCTGAGCACTGGAAGAGACTGCCCTGAGCACTGGAAGAGACTGCCCTGAGCACTGGAAGAGACTGCCCTGAGCACTGCTGCCCTGAGCACTGGAAGAGACTGCCCTGAGCACTGGAAGAGACTGCCCTGAGCACTGGAAGAGACTGCCCTGAGCACTGGAAGAGCCCTTAGCACTGGAAGAGACTGCCTGAGCACTGGAAGAGACTGCCCTGAGCACTGGAAGAGACTGCCCTGAGCACTGGAAGAGACTGCCCTGAGCACTGGAAGAGACTGCCCTGAGCACTGGAAGAGACTGCCCTGAGCACTGGAAGAGACTGCCCTGAGCACTGGAAGAGACTGCCCTGAGCACTGGAAGAGACTGCCCTGAGCACTGGAAGAGACTGCCCTGAGCACTGGAAGAGACTGCCCTGAGCAGGAAGAGACAGCTGGAAGAGACTGCCCTGAGCACTGGAAGAGACTGCCCTGCACTGGAAGAGACTGCCCACTGAGCTGGAAGAGACTGCCCTGAGCACTGGAAGAGACTGCCCTGAGCACTGGAAGAGACTGCCCTTAGCACTGGAAGAGACTGCCCTGAGCACTGGAAGAGACTGCCCTGAGCACTGGAAGAGACTGCCCTGAGCACTGGAAGAGACTGCCCTGAGCACTGGAAGAGACTGCCCTGAGCACTGGAAGAGACTGCCCTGAGCACTGGAAGAGACTGCCCTGAGCACTGGAAGAGACTGCCCTGAGCACTGGAAGAGACTGCCCTGAGCACTGGAGCACTGGAGACTGCCTGGAAGAGACTGAGCACTGGAAGAGACTGCCCTGAGCACTGGAAGAGACTGCCCTGAGCACTGGAAGAGACTGCCCTGAGCACTGGAAGAGACTGCCCTGAGCACTGGAAGAGACTGCCCTGAGCACTGGAAGAGACTGCCCTGAGCACTGGAAGAGACTGCCCTTAGCACTGGAAGAGACTGCCCTGAGCACTGGAAGAGACTGCCCTGAGCACTGGAAGAGACTGCCCTGAGCACTGGAAGAGACTGCCCTGAGCACTGGAAGAGACTGCCCTGCCCTGAGCACTGGAAGAGACTGCCCTGAGCACTGAAGAGACTGCCCTGAGCACTGGAAGAGACTGCCCTGAGCACTGGAAGAGACTGCCCTGAGCACTGGAAGAGACTGCCCTGAGCACTGGAAGAGACTGCCCTGAGCACTGGAAGAGACTGCCCTGAGCACTGGAAGAGACTGCCCTGAGCACTGGAAGAGACTGCCCTGAGCACTGGAAGAGACTGCCCTGAGCACTGGAAGAGACTGCCCTGAGCACTGGAAGAGACTGCCCTGAGCACTGGAAGAGACTGCCCTGAGCACTGGAAGAGACTGCCCTGAGCACTGGAAGAGACTGCCCTGAGCACTGGAAGAGACTGCCCTGAGCACTGGAAGAGACTGCCCTGAGCACTGGAAGAGACTGCCCTGAGCACTGGAAGAGACTGCCCTGAGCACTGGAAGAGACTGCCCTGAGCACTGGAAGAGACTGCCCTGAGCACTGGAAGAGACTGCCCTGAGCACTGGAAGAGACTGCCCTGAGCACTGGAAGAGACTGCCCTTAGCACTGCCCTGAGCACTGGAAGAGACTGCCCTGAGCACTGGAAGAGACTGCCCTGAGCACTGGAAGAGACTGCCCTGAGCACTGGAAGAGACTGCCCTGAGCACTGGAAGAGACTGCCCTGAGCACTGGAAGAGACTGCCCTTAGCACTGGAAGAGACTGCCCTGAGCACTGGAAGAGACTGCCCTGAGCACTGGAAGAGACTGCCCTGAGCACTGGAAGAGACTGCCCTGAGCACTGGAAGAGACTGCCCTGAGCACTGGAAGAGACTGCCCTGAGCACTGGAAGAGACTGCCCTGAGCACTGGAAGAGACTGCCCTGAGCACTGGAAGAGACTGCCCTGAGCACTGGAAGAGACTGCCCTGAGCACTGGAAGAGACTGCCCTGAGCACTGGAAGAGACTGCCCTTAGCACTGGAAGAGACTGCCCTGAGCACTGGAAGAGACTGCCCTGAGCACTGGAAGAGACTGCCCTGAGCACTGGAAGAGACTGCCCTTAGCACTGGAAGAGACTGCCCTGAGCACTGGAAGAGACTGCCCTGAGCACTGGAAGAGACTGCCCTGAGCACTGGAAGAGACTGCCCTGAGCACTGGAAGAGACTGCCCTGAGCACTGGAAGAGACTGCCCTTAGCACTGGAAGAGACTGCCCTGAGCACTGGAAGAGACTGCCCTGAGCACTGGAAGAGACTGCCCTGAGCACTGGAAGAGACTGCCCTGAGCACTGGAAGAGACTGCCCTGAGCACTGGAAGAGACTGCCCTGCGCACTGGAAGAGACTGCCCTGAGCACTGGAAGAGACTGCCCTGAGCACTGGAAGAGACTGCCCTTAGCACTGGAAGAGACTGCCCTGAGCACTGGAAGAGACTGCCCTGAGCACTGGAAGAGACTGCCCTGAGCACTGGAAGAGACTGCCCTGAGCACTGGAAGAGACTGCCCTGAGCACTGGAAGAGACTGCCATGAGCACTGGAAGAGACTGCCCTGAGCACTGGAAGAGACTGCCCTGAGCACTGGAAGAGACTGCCCTGAGCACTGGAAGAGACTGCCCTGAGCACTGGAAGAGACTGCTGAGGTGACTGAGTTCATGGTTATTTATACCCCTGCTGGTGACGTCACATCCTTTGTCACCGAGGCTTGTAATGGAGAGCCGGCAGCCCAACAGTTACCTATACGTAACAGGCAGTTACCTATAAGTAACAGGCAGTTACCTTTAAGTAACAGGCAGTTACCTATACGTAACAGACAGTTACCTATACGTAACAGGCAGTTCCCGATAAGTAACAGGCAGTTACCTTTAAGTAACAGGCAGTTACCTATACGTAACAGGCAGTTACCTATACGTAACAGACAGTTACCTATACGTAACAGGCAGTTCCCTATAAGTAACAGACAGTTCCCTATAAGTAACAGGCAGTTACCTTTAAGTAACAGGCAGTTACCTTTACGTAACAGGCAGTTACCTTTACGTAACAGGCAGTTACCTATACGTAACAGGCAGTTCCCTTTAAGTAACAGGCAGTTACCTTTACGTAACAGGCAGTTACCTATACGTAACAGGCAGTTACCTTTACGTAACAGGCAGTTACCTTTACGTAACAAGCAGTTACCTTTACGTAACAGGCAGTTACCTTTACGTAACAGGCAGTTACCTATACGTAACAGGCAGTTACCTTTACGTAACAGGCAGTTACCTCTACGTAACAGGCAGTTACCTTTACGTAACAGGCAGTTACCTATACGTAACAGGCAGTTACCTTTACGTAACAGACAGTTACCTATACGTAACAGGCAGTTATAAATACGTAACAGACAGTTACCTATACGTAACAGGCAGTTACCTATACGTAACAGACAGTTACCTATACGTAACAGGCAGTTACCTATACGTAACAGACAGTTACCTATACGTAACAGACAGTTACCTATACGTAACAGGCAGTTACCTATACGTAACAGTTACCTATACGTTACAGGGAACCTACAGGACTTGCAGCTGCCACCTGCCGGGGCCCTGGAGGAGGGTGTACTGGTGGTGGTGTACCGGGGTACTCCATACTGGAAGTAACGCGCGGTGTACACAGTGATGACTAACGAGTGTGTGAGAGGTCAACCCATTCTCGAACTTTCGTACAGTCAATATTGACTTATTAAATACGTGCATATGTGACATACTAAACATACTAGTTTACCTTGAAAAGCTTCATAGAAAACACCGACCTTACCTAACCTTCTTAGTATGTTAAGATAAGCACCTTATTGCTTCGTAATTACAATTATTACTTAACCTATTATAGGTATAGGTTAAGTAATAATTGTAATTACGAAACAATAAGATGCTTATCTTAAAATACTAAGAAGGTTAGGGAAGGTCGGTGTTTTCTATGAAGCATTTCAAGGTAAACTAGTATGTTTAGTATGTCACATATGCACATATTTAATAAGTCAATATTGACTGTAAGAAAGTGCGAGAACGGGTTGGAGAGGTATAGACCACCAGATAGCGTCACATGTGTGGTGGAGAGTGCACACCGCTAAGTTGTTATCTCTCACTGAGTGCGCAGGCCGAGTGCACCAAGGCTATGGTCGTTATTGTGAACCTTAGGTGTAAGGGGGAGGCCTGACAGCTGAGTGGACATCGCTCTGGATTCGTAGTCCTGAGGTTCAGGGTTCGATCCCCGGTGGAGGCGGAAACAAAAGGGTAGAGTTTCTTTCACCCCTTATGCTCCTGTTACATGGCAGTAACTAGGTACCTGGGAGTTAGAAAGCTGCTATGGGTTGCTGGCTGGTGATGTGTAACAAAAAGGAAGCCTGGTCGAGGACCGGGTCGCGGGGTCGCTAAGCCCCGAATTCATCTCAAGATAACCTCAAGATACCTTGTTGGGTATCTGTGGACGGCGTATGTCATCAGCTATCATTTAAAGCCACGTGGGTCGCTGTGGCATTTTTAGTAAGGAAGATACAGCCAAAAATAGGTACATTGCATCAGTTAACTCTATAAAGGCTACACCCCAGATACAGAGTTTTTTTTTTTTTTATTATTATTTTCTACCACAGACGTGGCCACACATTTACAATGCTAACCAGCATATATACATTTTCTTCTGTCCTCCATGGACAGGGTTAGAGAAATGTAAAACATATAGTTCAAGGGTTTATTGAACACTCAACCACAGAAGGTGATTCGGTGCTTTTAAAATGCTAAGCTAACCTACATACGTAAATACATAGATACACAGATTTAGTATGCCCTACATAAAGTGTTTGATGTGTCTTTTACATAGTGTCATTAATGTACATTCACAGAGGTGAAATGTAATTCTGATCAGCTTTTATATATACTTTATACCCATACATATACATACACACACACATATACATACATATATACACACACATGCAGAGTGAGAGGGAAGTTTGTGTGTATTGTGGTCAGCGGTGGCGGGTCCCTCCACCACCTGTGTACACACTGTGGATGTAAGAGTTTAACCCAAGCAAATGTAATGTAATGAAGATAGGAGTAGGAAGTAGGAGACCAGATACAAGGTATCACTTGGGAGATGAAATACTTCAAGAGTCAGAGAGAGAGAAAGACCTGGGGGTTGATATCACACCAGACCTGTCCCCTGAAGCTCATATCAAGAGGATAACATCAGCAGCATATGCCAGGTTGGCTAACATAAGAACGGCCTTTAGAAACTTGTGTAAGGAATCTTTCAGAACATTATATACCACATATGTCAGACCAATCCTGGAGTATGCGGCTCCAGCATGGAGTCCATATCTAGTCAAGCATAAGACTAAACTGGAAAAGGTTCAAAGGTTTGCCACCAGACTAGTACCCGAGCTGAGAGGTATGAGCTACGAGGAGAGACTACGGGAATTGAACCTCACTTCGTTGGAAGACAGAAGAGTTAGGGGGGACATGATCACCACATTCAAGATTCTCAAGGGAATCGACAGGGTTGATAAAGATAGGCTATTTAACACAAAGGGCACACGCACTAGGGGACACAGGTGGAAACTGAGTGCCCAAATGAGCCACAGAGATATTAGAAAGAACTTTTTTAGTGTCAGAGTGGTTGACAAATGGAATGCATTAGGCAGTGATGTGGTGGAGGCTGACTCCATACACAGTTTAAAATGTAGATATGATAGAGCCCAATAGGCTCAGGAACCTGTACACCTGTTGATTGACGGTTGAGAGGCGGGACCAAAGAGCCAGAGCTTAACCCCCGCAAGCACAACTAGGTGAGTACAACTAGGTGAGTACACTGGCCTGCTCCTATATGGCGTCACGGGACGCCGCGTGACCCTTTCCTTGAAGTTACCTTGAATTGCTTCCGGGGCTTAGCGTCCCCGCGGCCCGGTCGTCGACCAGGCCTTCTGGTTGCTGGACTGATCAACCAGGCTGTTAGACGCGGATGCTCGCAGCCTGACGTATGAGTCACAGCCTGGTTGATCAGGTATCCTTTGGAGGTGCTTATCCAGTTCTCTCTTGAACACTGTGAGGGGTTTGCCAGTTATGCCCCTTATGTGTAGTGGAAGCGTGTTGAACAGTCTCGGGCCTCTGATGTTGATAGAGTTCTCTCTCAGAGTACCTGTTGCACCTCTGCTTTTCAACGGGGGTATTCTGCACATCCTGCCATGTTATCTGGTCTCATGTGATGTTATTTCTGTGTGCAGGTTTGGGACCAGCCCCTCAATTATTTTCCACGTGTAAATTATTATGTATCTCTCCCGCCTGCGCTCAAGGGAGTACAGATTTAGGCTCTTTAGTCGGTCCCAGTAATTTAGATGTTTTACTGAGTGGATTCTAGCAGTAAAGGATCTCTGCACGCTCTCCAGATCAGCAATTTCTCTAGCTTTGAAAGGGGCTGTCATTGTGCAGCAGTACTCCACTCTAGAGAGCACAAGCGTTTTGAAAAGTATCATCATCGGTATAGCATCTCTAGTGTGAAAAGTTCTTGTTATCCAACCTGTCACTTTTCTTGCAGTTGTGACGGCTACTTTATTGTGTTCTTTAAAGGTAAGGTCTTCCGACAAGAGTACACCCAGATCCTTTACATTGCCTTTTCGTTCTATGTTATGATTTGCCTGAGTTTTGTACGTGGTTTCCGTTTTTATATTTTCAATTTTTCCGTAGCGCATGAGCTGGAACTTATCCTCGTTAAACACCATATTATTTTCTGTAGCCCATAGAAAGACCTGATCTACATCTGATTGGAGGTTTGCCGTGTCCTCTATGTTGTCAACTCTCATGAAAATCCTAGTGTCATCTGCAAAGGATGATACAGTGCTATAGGTTGTGTTCTTGTCTATGTCCGATATGAGGATGAGAAAAAGTACTGGAGCAAGCACAATACCCTGGGGGACTGAGCTCTTCACGGTTGATGGGCTGGATTTTATTTTGTTGACTATTACACATTGGGTTCTGTTAGTCAGGAAATTGTAGATCCATCTGCCTATTTTCCCAGTAATTCCTTTTGAACGCATTTTATGTGCAATAACACCATGATCACATTTATCAAAAGCTTTTGCGAAATCTGTGTAAATTACATCAGCGTTTTGTTTGTCTTCCATAGCATCTAATGCCATATCATAGTGGTCCAGCAACTGCGACAGGCAAGAGCGCCCTATTCTGAAACTATGTTGTCCGGGGTTATGGAGATGCTGTGATTCCATGTATTTTGTGATCTTACTTCTTAGCACTCTCTCAAAAATTTTTATGATGTGCGATGTTAGTGCTATCGGTCTGTAATTGTTTCGCCTCTGCCTTATTTCCACCTTTATGGAGTGGTGCTATCTCTGTTGTTTTTAGTATGTCAGGGATAACGCCAGTATCTAGGCTTTGTCTCTACAAAATGTGAAGGGCCTGCGATAGTGTTTTTTTACAGTTCTTGATGAATATGGAGTTCCAAGAATCCGGGCCTGGTGCAGAGTGCATAGGCATACTGTTTATGGCTTCTTCAAAATCTAGTGGGGATAGGGTGACGTCTGATATGTGATTTGATGTTGGTATCATATCCATGAAAAATTCATTTGGGTTATCAATCTTTAGTGCATTTAATGGCTCGCTGAAAACAGAGTCGTACTGCTTCCTCAGTAGCTCGCTCATTTCTTTGTTGTCATCGGTGAAAGTTCCATCTCCCTTTCGCAGGGGCCTGATACTAGATGTGGTTTTTGATCTTGATTTTGCATAGGAGAAAAAATATTTCGGATTTCTCTCTATTTCACTGATGGCCTTTTGCTCTCTTTGCCTCTACTGGGTTTTGTATGATTCTTGTAGCTTGAGATCAATTGTTTCTATTTCTCTACTCTCAAGTTGTTCCGCGATTCGTTTTCTTCGCCTATATAGGGAACAACGTTCCCGTTCCAATCTGCATCTCTTTCTCTTTTTTCTTAGGGGTATGCGGTTTGAACATATTTCTAGTGCTGCTGAGCTTATTTTTTCCAGGCACTGGTTCAGGTTTGCATTTTCTAGCTGTTCTTCCCAGTTTATTTCTGTGAAGTCCTGGTTTATTTGCTCCCAGTTTATCTGTTTATTATTGAAGCTGAATTTGCTGAAATCTCCTCCACCGGGAATCTGGACTGGTTTTGGGAAGGGACCCAGGGAAGACTTGTGACTCGTGGAGGCACCCTGGACCTACCCTCTGATTGGTTCGTTTCAAGAGACAAGAGACAAGGGTCTAAGTCCGACCTTAAGCTTAACTCGATATCCCAATTCTATCCCACAGTTCCGTCTGCAGAATCCGGGATTAGAATGATTCGATATACGAGTGATATAGATATATATATAGAAAGAGAGTGTACTGCTCACGTGTTCCTCGCAGAGGCCATCAAACTACTCAGGAACATCTGCTATTATCAAAATCATCCTGCCCCCTCCGCAAGCCTTAAGCTACCTGGGTGTTGAGTACCAGCTAAAAATTTGTCCCCCAGTATGCTACGAATTTCCTCGGGGCGAAATAACGAAGTTATAGACATTTTTGGGGACATAATCTTTTTCCCGCCACCTGGGCCGGTCACTCCGTGTGCTCTAGTACGGTCTTACATCACCCCGTGTCTCGCGGGCACATAGTGGGTGCACAGTCACACCTCCCAGCCCTGTCACACCGCGCTGGAGTGCCTGGAGTGACAAACGGCAACACCATCTGGCCACCACCTGGCCACCACCTGGCCATACGCCACGTATGTAGGAGCCTGATAGCTGAGTGGGCAGCACTTGGGATTCGTAGTCCTAAGGTTCCGTGTTCGATCCCCGGTGGAGGCGGACATAAATGAGTTTCTTTCACCCTGATGCACCTATTCAGCTAACAATAAATAGGTACAATGGAGCGAGACAGCTGCTACGGGCTGCTTCCTGGAGGTGTGTATGAAAAAGGAGGCCCTGGTCGAAGACCGGACCGCGGGGACGCTAAGCCCCGAAATCATCTCAAGATTACCTCAAGATAACCTCAAGATAACCTAAAGATAACCACAAGATGAGTGCTATGAAGTGAAGTATCTATTGTTACCATATTAAGGCTTCTCTCTGTGATAAGCTATCTATATAGTCTTCAATTTAATTGAGAAGTCAGTGAGCGTAATTCATTGTTGTGATAGATGTCCTTTGAGACAGTGTAATTAACGCAATTAGTAAAGTGTTAACTAATGTTTGTTGAATTATCTGTCCTACAGGTTACACTTAACGTAACTCGTCACGATTGATTAACTCACTGTGTGAACGTAATTAGTTTAATTACTCACTGTTTAATCGTCTCTGTGGCAGAGTAATTACTGTGGAGATTTACTGTTGACTGATTGACAACCTGAGTAACAAGTTGTAATTAACGTGAAGTATCTCAGATAACTGTCTTTGAGACCGTAGTTAACGTAATTAAATAAAGTAATTAATTAACGTAATTAACAAAATTGTGTATTTTGTTTTGATTGATTGTAATCAAATTGTTCTTGTTTGTGTGATAGAACTTTAACATAATTGTTTTGTTTTGTTTGCCGTCTATAGAGGTGTGTGTTAACGTAAGTAACTGAGTAACAGAAGACTGTCTCAGTCACAAGTCTTACTTTATTGTGTCACTGTTTTGATTGTTCAAATTGTTTTGCTGCAATTACTTTGACTGCACCTTGAGTGCCAGTGAACACCCGATGTTCAGTTAGTTCACTTGATCATTGTTGAGGACTGAGACGTGTTCTCACTACACCAGCTGAGAGAGGTAAGGACAGGTGTTCTACTACACTACACCAGCTGAGAGAGGTAAGGACAGGTGTTCTACTACACTACACCAGCTGAGAGAGGTAAGGACAGGTGTTCTACTACACTACACCAGCTGAGAGAGGTAAGGACAGGTGTTCTACTACACTACACCAGCTGAGAGAGGTAAGGACAGGTGTTCTACTACACTACACCAGCTGAGAGAGGTAAGGACAGGTGTCCTATCACACTACACCAGCTGAGAGAGGTAAGGACAGGTGTTCTACTACACTACACCAGCTGAGAGAGGTAAGGACAGGTGTTCTACTACACTACACCAGCTGAGAGAGGTAAGGACAGGTGTTCTACTACACTACACCAGCTGAGAGAGGTAAGGACAGGTGTCCTACTACACTACACCAGCTGAGAGAGGTAAGGACAGGTGTTCTACTACACTACACCAGCTGAGAGAGGTAAGGACAGGTGTTCTACTACACTACACCAGCTGAGAGAGGTAAGGACAGGTGTTCTACTACACTACACCAGCTGAGAGAGGTAAGGACAGGTGTTCTACTACACTACACCAGCTGAGAGAGGTAAGGACAGGTGTTCTACTACACTACACCAGCTGAGAGAGGTAAGGACAGGTGTCCTATCACACTACACCAGCTGAGAGAGGTAAGGACAGGTGTTCTACTACACTACACCAGCTGAGAGAGGTAAGGACAGGTGTCCTACCACACTACACCAGCTGAGAGAGGTAAGGACAGGTGTCCTACCACACTACACCAGCTGAGAGAGGTAAGGACAGGTGTTCTACTACACTATACCAGCTGAGAGAGGTAAGGACAGGTGTTTGATAGTGTTTGCTATTGTTTGATAGTGTTTGCTATCAAATATATATATATATATATATATATATATATATATATATATATATATATATATATATATATATATATATATATATATATATATATTAGTATATTTTGGTAGCAGTCTTTCCTGTAGACATATATTATTAAATATGACCGAAAAAGTAAGATTAATAATTCTAACACGAATTTTCTCTATCTTTCGTACATTTCTTTTCACTGTTGGTGGTAATTCAAAAATCAATTCTCCAAAATTCATTTTTATTTCTAGTCTGACGCGACACTTGAGCGCGTTTCGTAAAACTTATTACATTTTCAAAGACTTTAGTTTACAAACACACAACTGAAACTGAATAGAGCTTTGCTCATCTTCGAGTTTATATCTACATTTGGGTGAGGTGGATGAGGTGAAAACGAACTTTCAACAATGGGTATTGAATGGGTATTAAATTCTAACACAAGACAGAACACGAAACAATGAGTATTGAATGGAAGTAATTGTAGAAAGCCTATTGGTCCATATTTCTTGATGCTTCTATATTGGAGCGGAGTCTTGAAGTGGGTAGAATATAGTTGTGCATTAATTGGCTGTTGATTGCTGGTGTTGACTTCTTGATGTGTAGTGCCTCCCAGACGTCAAGCCGCCTGCTATCGCTGTATCTATCGATGATTTCTGTGTTGTTTGCTAAGATTTCTCTGGTGATGGTTTGTTTGTGGGAAGAGATTATATGTTCCTTAATGGAGCCCTGTTGCTTATGCATCGTTAAACGCCTGGAAAGAGATGTTGTTGTCTTGCCTATATACTGGGTTTTTTGAGGCTTACAGTCCCCAAGAGGGCATTTGAAGGCATAGACGACGTTGGTCTCTTTTAAAGCGTTCTGCTTTGTGTCTGGAGAGTTTCTCATGAGTAGGCTGGCCGTTTTTCTGGTTTTATAGTAAATCGTCAGTTGTATCTTCTGATTTTTGTCTGTAGGGATAACGTTTCTACTGACAATATCTTTCAGGACCCTTTCCTCTGTTTTATGAGCTGTGGAAAAGAAGTTCCTGTAAAATAGTCTAATAGGGGGTATAGGTGTTGTGTTAGTTGTCTCTTCAGAGGTTGCATGACGTTTCACTTTCCTTCTTATGATGTCTTCGACGAAACCATTGGAGAAGCCGTTGTTGACTAGGACCTGCCTTACCCTACAGAGTTCTTCGTCGACTTGCTTCCATTCTGAGCTGTGGCTGAGAGCACGGTCGACATAAGCGTTAACAACACTCCTCTTGTACCTGTCTGGGCAGTCACTGTTGGCATTTAGGCACATTCCTATGTTTGTTTCCTTAGTGTAGACTGCAGTGTGGAAACCTCCGCTCTTTTCCATGACTGTTACATCTAGAAAGGGCAGCTTCCCATCCTTCTCCATCTCAAAACGAAAAGAAACGTAAGAAAGATAGATTCGTGTTAGAATTATTAATCTTACTTTTTCGGTCATATTTAATAATTTATATATATATATATTGTGACGATAATGAGATTGAGCTGCTCTTCCCTCCATAATTACGTCTTCACAATTATATAAAAAGACTATGGAAGAAATGTCCAACAACGACAACAACACCAGCAAGGCTTGCCAGGGTGAGCAGAAACGTATGCAGCCAGCCACCTGTTCGAACTCCAACCACCAAACTACCCGTTGATCGCTACGGCTCCGCTGATTGGTCGCCGGTCTGGCTGCACCTGCCTCGCCCCCCCCAATACTACCTGATGTCTGGGGTCGCCCCAACATCAGTCTCCAGAATGTTCAGTGCTTTCGTGGCCATCACACCTCCCAGCTAGACTCTAGCGTGTACTGAGAGAGGTGGTGGCTTTAAGCCAATATTCCAGCACCTCCCATTTTACCTTTGTGTTGCACTTCTTGTTATTTTGCCTTAACGTAACTTTTCATTGTGTCATTTAAGTATTCTTATTATTTTGATTCATTGATTTTATTATAAGAATTTGTTTGTGCATTATTTTCATGTTTTGATTTATTTAACGTAATTAAATTTTCATTGTTAAAGTTTACTTGTGTTTTGTGTGTCTTCTCCTTACCTTACCACAGACGAAGTTCCAGTTTTTCTATTTTTTTTATAACTATGTGACGAGGCCATACCCCTAGCCTTAAACAGCCGAACACCAACGCGTTACCGTCACAAGTTATATGGGGGCCTGTCCTAGG
This sequence comes from Procambarus clarkii, assembly GCF_020424385.1. Classification (NCBI taxonomy): domain Eukaryota; kingdom Metazoa; phylum Arthropoda; class Malacostraca; order Decapoda; family Cambaridae; genus Procambarus; species Procambarus clarkii. The sequence goes on along the minus strand of NW_025566042.1, from coordinate 53,764 downwards.
AGCTTCACTCAGGTACTGGTGCCAAGTGGTAATTTATGGTAAGCGTATTTAACTTTGTTAACGTAGCTTTACTATTTTTCATTCAATTTCATTTTTTATAAGGTGCGGTGTATTGTGCATTACGAGAGTAACATATAGTGAAGGTGAGACAACTTTGGATTACGTGGTGACTGTAGGCCTCAGTCATACTCTTAATTGGTCATCTCTCCCTCCTTGTTATTACTCGTATTTACCATCTATGTCCCTTGAATATTTCTCATTCTGACAGATCATCATATTGGTACCCTGGTACTGTGGTCTGCCCCGGGTCAAGAGTACCCAATCTTCTGCAATCTGACTGTAGGAGGACAAAGAGGGCCATAGTTCCTCTAGCTCGAACTTTAGTTGCTGAATTGGGACCTCAGCAGCAGTTCTCGTCACCAGTTGACACCTCGCACCCCTACACGTCAGTCAGAGATGATGATACATACAACGGTAGGGAATTAGCTTATTTTTTCAGAGCACAAAAGTTCGCTAATTCTGTAAGTATCATATTAAATTCAGTGGGAAAAACTTGCTTTATGTCCTATAGAGACTTGGCAAGGTATGCCTACATCCTTGGACTACCAATTTTACTTTTGAAGCATTTAACTGTTTCATTTGTTTTCGAAACTTTGTTTCATTTGTTAGTAGGATTTTCTTGCCCTTATTCTCTTACATGAGTACCGGGTACAAGATTTCCTGCGCCCTTGATTTAATTTAATCATTTAATATCTTTCACTTAACGTTAATTGTTAAAGATCACACAGGATAGGTACCAGTTGCCACGTTGTCCTGTTTCTGACATTTCATTATTGAACATTCGTGTACCTTTATTTGCTAATTTCACCATGTTTCGTCTCCAAACTTTCCGTGCAAATCCAGCAGGTGAAATAGGAACTTTAAGTCGTGCCAAGAGGACTGAACTACAAACTCTTGCACATGAGTATCAACTAGAAGTTCCCTACCAAGCCAACAAAAATGACCTACACAACCTGTTGCTGGATTACTATTTAGAGCAAGGTAAGATAGACTCTGAAACTCATGAAACTTACTATATTGCAGATAAAACTGATTTGGCAACGCTGAAACTCAAACTAGAGCTGGCCAAGATTGAAGAACGAACAGCTGCCATACGGAGGGAAGAACAAGAACGCGAAGCTGCTATGAGGAGAGACGAACGAGAACGTGAAGCTGCTTTGAGGAGAGAAGAACACGAACGCGAGGTCGCATTACTCCGTGAACGTGAACGAGTACAGCTTGAAACACTCCAGGAGCGGGAACGCTTACAGCTTGAAACCAAACAACGCGAGTTGGAAATACAACGCGAACATGACAAGCAACAAGCGACTCTGGCTCTAGAGTGTCGTCAACGCGAAATCGCCTTGGAAACTTCACACTTCACTCAACGCCAGCAAGCTACTGCCAATCTTCCCGTCAGTTTTAATATATCACATGCAAGTAAGTTAATGCCATCCTTTGTAGAAGCAGAAGTTGATGTGTTCTTTACCACCTTTGAAACCCTTGCTAATCAACTCAGTTGGCCTGTCGACCAATGGGCCACACTTCTCAGAGTCCATCTTACAGGTAGAGCTGCAGTCACACTCAGTACTTTGGCGTCTGAGAATGACTACTACACTCTGAAACAAGCAGTGTTGGACGCCTACCTCCTCTCTACTGAAAGTTATAGAAGGAAATTCCGTGACCACCTGAAGGCAAGTACCACTACCTTCCTCGAGTTTGCTAACACGAAACGGAGGTATTTCATGAAATGGCTGGAAGCAGCACATGTCTCCACTTTTACAGAACTCGTCAACCTGATGCTTGTTGAAGAATTCTTGAGACGTGTGCCGCCTCCTGTCCGCCTCTACTTAGCAGATAAAGAAGAAACCGACTACCTGAAGTGTGCTAAGTCGGCTGACACTTACAGCCTCATCCACCGGCTGACACCTGAACCATCCTCCAGTAAGAAGTCGTGGTACAGTTACGAGAAGGTGAGCCCCGATCAAGCTGGTTCACAACTGTACTGCAAGTATTGTAGACTCTATGGACATACCATAGACAAGTGTGGTAAGTCTCAATACAAGGGAACCACTGACCAACAACGACCCAAACCAACTCCTCCTAAGTCCGGTAAGCCTGTGATGAATGTTGGTGTTGATGTTAATGATCTTTCTCTTTTCAGTAACCACCTGTATACTGGAACTGTCTCTGCCAACGGTTCAAATCCGGAGGGACGTTTCAAATTGAAGATCTTGAGGGACACAGCGGCTCTACAATCGATCATCTTGAAGTCGGCTGTGCCCAACATAGTCTACACCGGGGAAACAGTCTTCATCACTGACCTCACTGCTACTACTCCATACCCTCTCGCCAGAGTCCACCTGGATTGTCCCTACGTGAACGGGGAAGTCCAAGTCGCCGTCAGGGAAAAGCCTTTTCCCATGCCTGGAGTGCAACTTCTCCTAGGCAACGACTTGGCAGAAGACCTGCAACCGACCAACCTGATCGTCATGGACAAACCCCAGGTGTGTAACTCTGTGCCAATAAATCCTATTCTTGAGTATGTTCCAGCAGAGGTTCAAGAGAGTGATGAAGTTTCTCCTCCGGTTCTCGTGACCACCCGTGCACAAGCCGCACGTCCACAGCCAGCTGACTCTACTGCTACCGCTGTCCCTCAAGACCCTCAGAAACTACCCCCGCATCTGACCAAGTTGGAGTTCCGTAAGTTGCAGAGGGAAGATCTTACTTTAACACCATTGTTTTTCCAGGCTGAGACTCAACCCGACAGTATTCCTGGGTTCTTCCTAGAGAACGACTTGCTCTACCGCAGATATAGACCCAGTAAACTGAAGGAGGAGGACGATTGGGCCAACATCGAACAACTTGTGATTCCCACCAGCCTGCGGCCCACTATTCTACACCTGGCCCACGGAGCATTCTCCCACTACGGCTTCAACAAGACTTACCATGGGATTCGTCAAGACTACTACTGGCCAGGTATGGTAAACAACGTCAAACAGTACGTAAAACAGTGTCATACATGTCAGATGGCAGGCAAACCGAACGTCTCCATTCCCAGAGCACCACTGATTCCCATACAGGTGCCTGCGGAACCTTTCCACAGACTCATAATAGACTGTGTTGGTCCTTTACCTCGGACCAGTTCAGGTAACGCCTACATCCTAACCATCCTGTGTCCTACCACCAGATTTCCCATAGCAGTTCCAGTGAAGAACATCACGGCTGCTACGGTTATCAAACATCTATTGAAGATCTTCACTCAATACGGATTTCCCAGGGAGATTCAAAGTGACTGTGGCACCAACTTCACCAGTGATCTCTTCAAAAGGACACTGGAGGAGTTCAACATCAAACAGGTATTGTCCAGCCCCTATCATCCTGCTTCACAGGGTTCTCTTGAACGTAGTCATCAGACCATCAAAGCACTCTTGAAAAAGTTTTGTAGTGAAACCTCAAAGGATTGGGATAAGCAGATTGACCTAATAATGTGTATTTTCAGAAGTCTCCCCAATGAGTCCCTAGGAGTATCTCCTTATGAGATGCTCTACGGCCGTAAGTGCCGTACTCCCCTTAAGGCTTTCAAAGACTCTCTCAGAGATGCCACCTTCAGTGAGCATCAGAATGTGCCCCAGTTTCTTCAAAACCTTCAACACATTCTAGAGAGAGTCCACCGCTTTGCCCATGATAATCTATTGAAAGCCCAGGTGAGAATGAAGACTCATTACGACCAGACCAGCAAAGTAAGAAAATTCAAGCCGGGAGACTTCGTCCTTGCCTATTTTCCTATCCCAGGTTCACCTTTACAAAACAAATTTTCAGGACCCTACTGCGTCAAAGAGTGCAGGAATAATAATAATTATGTGATAGAGACTCCAGATAGGCGGCGGAAGACCCAGCTGTGCCACGTCAACCTCCTGAAGCAATATAATGGTACTCCTCCCACTGTCTTGATTAACTATTCCACATTCACAGAACCCTACATCCACAGTGAGACCTTCCCAGCTTCTCCTCCCGAAAGCACTGACAAGGAGTCAGCGCTTTCTAATTCCGAAATCCTTAATGATCTTCCCAAATACTTTCAGGATAATCATAGTGCACCTCTCGTCAAGATCTTCAGAGAACATCAAGAGTTGTTCAGAGATGATCCCCAAGAGTGTAATGTTACCCAGCACGACATCCAACTGCTCCCCGACACCCGGCCGATTCGTCAACCCTTCTACCGAATCAGCCCGAGCAAGAAGGAAGTCATGCGTGCTGAGGTGCAGTACCTCTTGGATCATGGACTGGCTACACCTTGTGAGTCCCCCTGGGCCTCACCTTGTATCTTGGTGCCCAAACCCCAAGGTAAGGTGCGGTTGTGCACTGACTATCGTAAACTGAACTCTGTCACTGTCAAGGATGCTTACCCCTTGCCAAGGATAGATGACATCCTTGATGCCATTGGTAGTGCCCAGTACTTGTCCCAAGTGGACTTGCTTAAGGGGTACTATCAAGTGTGTCTAACGGAGCGCGCTAAAGAGATATCTGCCTTCATCACTCCTTTTGGACTTTTCAGATATGAACGCCTTCCTTTCGGACTATGTAATGCCCCGGCCACCTTTCAAAGAGCTGTCAACCGTGTCATCCAGGGCTTGGATAACACATACGCCTACCTGGACGATATCGTCGTAGCCTCCAACTCCTGGAGTGAACATCTGCTCCAGCTGCGACGTCTGTTCTCCAAGCTCCTGACAGCCGGCCTCACCATCAACCTGGGCAAGTCCACTTTCGCGAAAGGTAAAGTGCGTTATCTGGGTCATGTTATTGGGAGTGGCAGCATAGCTCCGTTAGACTCACACACTCAAGCCATCCTACAGTATCCACAGCCTACCACCAGGAAGCAGCTCCTGCGCTTCCTTGGTCTTGCCTCTTACTACCGTAGGTTTGTGAGGAATTTCAGTACAGTCGCCACACCTCTAATTCTATTAACCAGTCCCAAGCAACGGTATAATTGGACCATGCAGCAAACCGTTGCTTTCGAACAACTCAAATTCCTCCTCTGTTCTAACCCCATTCTCGCCTCTCCAGATATCACCAAGCCTTTCGTCCTTCATGTCGACGCCAGTGGTACCGGCGTTGGTGGTGTCCTGATGCAACAACGAGGCGAGGAGGTTCTACCTGTCAGCTACTACAGCTACAAACTGAAACCACACCAGAGGAACTACAGCACTATTGAAAAGGAGCTACTATCCATCGTCCTGAACCTCCAACACTTCGCTCCGTACCTACAAGGCGCCAGGTCTACCACCATCTTCTCAGACCACAACCCTCTCCGCTTCCTACATCAAGCCCAATTCACCAACCAGCGTCTTCTACGATGGGCTCTGTATTTACAAGACTTCAACCTGGAGATCCGCTATATCAAGGGTTCTGACAACACCATAGCCGATGCCCTCTCCAGAGTTTATGAAGTAGAAGCGACTCCATCCATTACTCCACCACATAACGACGTACTTCTTCCAGAACCGCAGGCTTCGGGGGAGAGTTGTGACGATAATCTCCTTCAAGAGATTGAGCCTGCTCTTCCCTCCATAATTACGTCTTCACAATTATATAAAAAGACTATGGAAGAAATGTCCAACAACGACAACAACACCAGCAAGGCTTGCCAGGGTGAGCAGAAACGTATGCAGCCAGCCACCTGTTCGAACTCCAACCACCAAACTACCCGTTGATCGCTACGGCTCCGCTGATTGGTCGCCGGTCTGGCTGCACCTGCCTCGCCCCCCCCCCCAATACTACCTGATGTCTGGGGTCGCCCCAACATCAGTCCTGAGAATGTTCAGTGCTTTCGTGGCCAGCACACCTCCCAGCTAGACTCTAGCGTGTACTGAGAGAGGTGGTGGCTTTAAGCCAATATTCCAGCACCTCCCATTTTACCTTTGTGTTGCACTTCTTGTTATTTTGCCTTAACGTAACTTTTCATTGTGTCATTTAAGTATTCTTATTATTTTGATTCATTGATTTTATTATAAGAATTTGTTTGTGCATTATTTTCATGTTTTGATTTATTTAACGTAATTAAAATTTCATTGTTAAAGTTTACTTGTGTTTTGTGTGTCTTCTCCTTACCTTACCACAGACGAAGTTCCAGTTTTTCTATTTTTTTTTAACTATGTGACGAGGCCATACCCCTAGCCTTAAACAGCCGAACACCAACGCGTTACCGTCACAATATATATATATATATATATATATATATATATATATATATATATATATATATATATATATATTTATATATATATATATATATTGTTTGATAGCAAACACTATCAAACAATAGCAACCAACATGAAAAATTGCAAATACCACCAAACAATAGTAATTAATTTCAAACAATAGCAGACAGCAGCATACAATAGCAAACATGATCAAACAATAACAAACAACACTAAAAATAGCATATACTGTCAAATAATGGTAAACACTAATCAAACAATAGCAAACACCATCAAACACAATCAACTAGTAGCAAATAAGAACAAACAATAACGAGCCATAGTAAACATCAGCAAAAAAATGTTTGCAATATGCAGCAATTAATCATATAAAAAAAATAATGTTGCATTAGCAACCTTTCCATCAGAACATGTCACAAATGAAAGTGAGAATTGATTTATGCTTTATCGTTAAAGCTATGGTATTAAATAGGCCTACTAGCTAATAGCAGGCCTATTAACAATTGTAAATGGAAATTCATATCTCAATTAAAAGTCTAAAAGGCTCTCAAAATGTTCAAATCCCCCGGAAGGCCGAACTTCAATATGAACTCCAAATGAGGTTACGGTTATGAGATCAACATTGCACTAATGGCGATGATCATGTTCCAATGTTGAAAAATGTTGTTAATTATGGGATTAAATTGGTTGGACCATTTGGCAGTTTCATGACGGCTTGACATTGGATTCTTTGAGGCTGTTCGTGTTGGCATTCTGCAGAGTATGTTCTGTTGGCGTAGGCTAGAGTATGTTTATGTTGGTCTATGGTAGAGTATGTTTATGTTGATTTATGGTAGAATATGTTTATGTTGGACTATGGTAGAGTATGTTTATATTGGTCTATTGTAGAGTATGTTTATGTTGGTCTATGGTAGAGTATGTTGTGTAAGCCTATGGTAGAGTATGTTTATGTTGATTTATGGTAGAATATGTTTATGTTGAACTATGGTAAAGTATGTTTATGTTGGTCTATGGTAGAGTATGTTTATGTTGGTCTGTGGTAGAGTATGTTTATGTTGGTTTATGATAGAGTATGTTTATGTTGGTCTATGGTAGAATATGTTTATGTTGTTCTATGGTAGAGTAAGTTGTGTTGGACTATGGTAGAGTATGTTTATGTTGGTCTATGGTAGAGTATGTTGTGTTGGTCTATGGTAGAGTATGTTGTGTTGGTCTATGGTAGAGTATGTTTATGTTGGTGTATGGTACAGTATGTTTATGTTGGTCTATGGTAGAGTATGTTTATGTTGGTCTATGGTAGAGTATGTTGTGTTGGTCTATGGTAGAGAATATTTATGTTGGTCTATGGTAGAGTATGTTTATGTTGCTCTATGGTAGAGTATGATATGTTGGTCTATGGTAGAGTATGATTCTCTTGGTCTATAGAAGAGCATGTTGTGTTGGTCTATGGTAGAGAATGTTTATGTTGGTCTATGGTAGAGTATGTTTATGTTGGTCTATGGTAGAGTATGTTGTGTTGGTCTATGGTAGAGTATGTTGTGTTGGTCTATGGTAGAGTATGTTTATGTTGGTCTATGGTAGAGTATGTTGTGTTGGTCTATGGTAGAGTATGTTGTGTTGGTCTATGGTAGAGTATGTTTATGTTGGTCTATGGTAGAGTATGTAAGTGTCACTGCTACTGCTCTCTCATGGTCCTGGAGTCTGTCACTGCTACTGCGTCTCCCTCATGATAGCAGTTAGTTTTAGTTTTAATCTTTTAGCTTAACAGTTACCAGGTAAGATGCTATTAAACAAGGGGAGAAACTGAAATCAAACAAATCCCCAGGGACAGACGAAGTGTTTGCCAGGGTGCTTAAAGAATGCAAAGAGGATCTTTGCGAGCCACTGTCTACCATATTTAATAAATTATTAGAGTCAGGTAGAGTGCCGGAGTCGTTGAAGGTTGCTAATGTGGTGCCAATTTTTAAGAAAGGAAGTAGTTTCACTTACGTCAAACTGTTGGCCAGTTAGCTTAACGTCTATTGTGGGAAATTTACTTGAATCGATAATTACAAATACCATTCGTCTTCATCTTGAAAAACATAAATTAATAAATGATTCACAACATGGTTTTACAAATGGTCGTTCATGTTTATCAAATTTGCTGTAATTTTATTCCAGCATAATTGAGGCAGTTGACAGTGGTAAGGTTTGTGATGTTGTGTTCCTTGACTTTAGCAAACCTTTCGATACAGTTTCACACGAAAGACAGAAAGATAGAGGCTCATGGTATTGGGGGTGCTATATTATGTTGGATTAGGGCATGGCTATACCAAAGGAAACAGAGAGTTAGTATAAATGGGGTTAAGTCAGAGTGGGAAAATGTTGTAAGTGGAGTGCCTCAGGGCTCTGTCCTGGGACCTCTGTTATTTAATATATATATAAATGCTTTAGATTCAGGGTTGAGCAGCAATATTTGCAAATTTGCCGATGATACGAAAATCGGGAGAGAAATAAACACGAAAAGTGACTCTCTATTACTTCAAGACGATCTAAAAAGGGTTTTGAAATGGTCAAAAGATTGCCAGTTACAGTTTAATGCTGATAAATGTAAGGTTTTGAGGCTAGGTAATGATCATAAAGTTACAAGATACGAGCAAGATGGTGTTGAGATTGCGAAGTCGGATTGCGAAAGGGATCTGAGTTATGATTAGTAAGAATTTAAAACCCAAAAATCAATGCATAAATGTTCGTAATAAGGCAAATAGGACACTGGGATTTATTAATCGAAGCGTTAGTAACAAGACACCTGGTGTTGTTCTTCAGCTATATCTTGCTCTAGTTAGGCCCCATTTAGATTATGTAGTTCAGTTTTGGTCGCCATACTATAGAATAGATTTAAATTCACTAGAACACATCCAGCGTCGGATGACAAAGTTAATGCCATAAATTAGAAACCATTCATATGAAGACAGATTAACAAAGCTATTACGAACCCGACTCCATCATCGGAGCATGGAGCAGCGACGTCAACGCCATCTGTGAGTCTGCTCCCTAAACCCCACTAAATGGACGACGCCATCTGGTGTTGGCAGTATGATACCTGCAAGAGACGCTAGATTCCTGCCTTGGTCAGCCCGAAGAGTCGCTGTAGCTGACCTCTGGTGAGATGTCGCCTGGAAATCAGCGCCATCTATCGTGATAAAAGTGATGATGTCATCTATCGTGATGTCAATGTCAGAGTCCGTAAGTGGAATGTCCTAGTTTCACAAGTACTGGCCAGTTTACTGATGACTTGTCTGTATCCACAGAGGCGACGTAGGGCTGCAGTGGTACGAAGACAGTCAGTCTACCCAGGGCAGCCTATTATCTCTCTACTCCATTTTGCTTTACGTGAGCAGTGAGCCACCGCCGAAGAGGAACTGAGAAGTATCTACTGTCTGCCTGTGAAGTGGCAGTGACAGAATTCGGCGTATCCCGGGACTGGCTAGAGGAAGAGACGATCGACAGTGAGGTGCTACGGAGGAGTGTAACTAGCTAGTTGCAAGAAGCTCCTGCCAGGGGTTCGCTACCCATGTATTTGTTCGTGTAGAGGCCCAGCAGCGCGAGGCTGATGTTCTCTGCCAGCACCAGGCTGGAGAGTGATTGTGGGCGTTCACAAGGAGCACCTAGTGAGACTGTGTATAGGCTGGCCCGTGGCTAGGGTAGACTCGTTGGTGTTTCCCGGTACTGGTTGAGGACGATACTGTGTGTTGAGGAAACACGGAAGTTGACAAGACTGCATCGCATGAGGATCGAGGAGCGCTTAGTGTCCTATGAGAGTGACACATGTGTATATATCAGTGTAGTAATACTTCGTATATGATTCTATTTAAGATGATGGGAAAGTGATATGTGAATATATTGGTAAAGGATGAAGTGTCGTATTCCTTTAAACTCCCTCCTTGTTTCTTACTTGCTTTACCAAGCCACCTCCTTGAAAGCCACTACCGACTTGGGGTCGGACACTAGTACTTTGGTTCCTCCCGCAAAGAACCTGGTTGCGACCCATAGTGGCCGTAACAAAAGCTTAAATCACATTTGCTAGAAAAGCGAAGATTGAGGGGTGACATGATAGAGGTGTAAAGTGGATGAATGGACATAACAAAGGGGGATAGTAATAGGATATTAAAAGTATCAACACACGACAACACGAAACAATGGGTATAAATTGGACAAGTTTAGATATAGGAATGGCATGGATAAATACTAGTTCGGTAAGAGGGTTGTGTATTTGTGGAACCAATTACCGCCTAACGTGGTGGAGGTGGGGTCCCTCGATTGTTTCAAACGTGGGTTGGATATGCTTATGAGTGGGATTGGGTGGTTATAAATAGGAGTTGCCTCGTATGAGCCAATAGGCCTTCTGCAGTTACCTTTGTTCTTATCCCCTGAACAATTGCCATTAACTTCACGAGCAGTCAATCCCAACAACAACAGCCAGAATCCCAGTTATCCTCGCGTTTCCATGCGAAGTCATACTATAAGCAACAACCCTCCATTAACAATTTCTTTAACCACAAATCATTGCATAACCAAAAAATCTCCGTGAGAACACGGCCTGGTGACCGCGGCTGCAACAATCTCAGAGAACACGGCCAGGTGACCGAGGCTGCAACAATCTCCGTGAGAACACGGCCTGGTGACCGAGGCTGCAACAATCTCAGAGAACACGGCCAGGTGACCGCGGCTGCAACAATCTCAGAGAACACGGCCTGGTGACCGCGGCTGCAACAATCTCAGAGAACACGGCCAGGTGACCGCGGCTGCAACAATCTCAGAGAACACGGCCTGGTGACCGCGGCTGCAACAATCTCAGAGAACACGGCCTGGTGACCGCGGCTGCAACAATCTCAGAGAACACGGCCAGGTGACCGCGGCTGCAACAATCTCCGTGAGAACACGGCCTGGTGACCGAGGCTGCAACAATCTCAGAGAACACGGCCTGGTGACCGAGGCTGCAACAATCTCCGTGAGAACACGGCCTGGTGACCGAGGCTGCAACAATCTCAGAGAACACGGCCAGGTGACCGAGGCTGCAACAATCTCCGTGAGAACACGGCCTGGTGACCGAGGCTGCAACAATCTCAGAGAACACGGCCAGGTGACCGAGGCTGCAACAATCTCCGTGAGAACACGGCCTGGTGACCGAGGCTGCAACAATCTCAGAGAACACGGCCAGGTGACCGAGGCTGCAACAATCTCCGTGAGAACACGGCCTGGTGACCGAGGCTGCAACAATCTCAGAGAACACGGCCTGGTGACCGAGGCTGCAACAATCTCCGTGAGTACACGGCCTGGTGACCGAGGCTGCAACAAAATTAGCAATTTAAGGAACAATATATTTACTAGTGAGAGGTAAAGGGTCTTTGAGGGTACAGTAAACATTCATTATCGTGAAAGGTGTCAACCAGCTGCAGTTAACATGGCTGGGAGTTGTGCACAGTGGCAAAGTCATACACCATAGCAGGGAATCATACGCAATGACCCGGAGTCATACACCTTGGCTGGGAGTCATACACCATTGCAGGGATACTTTAACTATGACTGGGTGTGATACACTATTGCATTGAGACATACATCATAGCTGGGAGACATACACTATTGCTGGGAGTCATACACAATTGCTGGGAGTTATACACAATGTCTGCAAGTCATACATCTTGTCTGGGAGTCATACATCTTGTCTGGGAGTCATACACCATGGCTGGGAGTCATACACTGTAGGTAGGAGTCATATTCCTTGGCAGGGAGTCATACACCATAACTGGGCATCATACACCATAGCTAGGAGTCATACACTATGACAGGGAGTCATTCACAATGGCAGGGAGTCATACATCATGGCAGGGAGACATACATAATGGCAGGGATTCATACACTATTACAGGGAGTCATATATGATGGCAAGGAGTCATTGTCGGGAAACCGACACACACAAACAAACACACACATATAACACAGTCTCCCTTAGTCTGTAACCCCTTCAGGATGGAAAATGGGAGACTTCGTGACGTCATGGATGTCATCGTTATTTACATTATGAAACATTGTTAATAGACTAGTTTAGTATCTAGAAGTAACAAAAAAGTATTCAATAAGACTGAATATAATTATTAACACCGTATTGTAGCTAGGTTCCCTTGTTAATGTAAAATTACTTTGAGTGAGGAACCAGCGTTGAGGGCGTCGGCTCCTCTGGGAGGAAGGCTCCCGCATCATAACAATAACAAAGGACAGCCCCACGCTGTATTGGCTCTAGAGCTGGTGTAAACAACTAGAGCTGGTGCAAACAACCCATTTACGTGTCAACACAGCCTAACAACCATCACAACAACGACTGTATCCGGCTTATCAAGTATATTTTGTATCTGAATTATAATGTGCACATTTATTCATTTATAAAAATAAGTCGGTCATAATGTATGAACAACCCAAACCACATGTACGTGTACCCCAGATTACACTCTCCTGTTTCATGTCATACCTGTAATTGATATGTTTAGGGAACTTTGATTAATTCCTTACATCCCATACAGGTAAATTGTGAGAGGAGCAGCAAGCTGTGCAGACAGTTGGTTCATACACATTATTATTGTTTGCCAAGCTTTGTCCTTCCCACAAGCCGCCATTACGTGGCACAAGGAGGCACAGGGCCACACCCAATCTGAGGCTACACCTACACGCCTTACCAGGCCCACACTACTGGCACAGCTAAGCCAAATTTAATAGTCTTAGTAGTCATAATTAGAAATTATTACTAGTAGATTAGACCACCATATGTGGTATATTATTATAATTAAAAGGTAAACAATTGGTAGTTTAAGAAGGAGCCATAACATAGTGGTTTAGGCTACCAATTGTCCCTCCCAATGGTGTGTAAGAAGATTTCAGGCAGTTTACCAGTATATACAGTCCACTCAATTAATTCTTACTTACTAAGAAAAAATAAATAAGACATAACTTTATCTTATTAAAGTCAATTTAAAAAAGAGAGATTAGCTGCCTGGAATTTCCCCACAGTCATACATCATTTCTGGGGGTCATACACCTTGGCAGGGAGTCACTCATCATGGCAGGGAGTCATACATAATGGCAAAAAGTCATACACCATGACATGGAGTCATGCACAATTGGAAGGAATTCACACACCATCCCTGGGAGTCATACACCATTGCTGAGAGTCATACATTATGGCTGGGAGTTATACTCCATGGCAGGAAGTCATACATCATAGCTTTGAGCAATATACCATTTCCGGGAGTCATACAATATAGGTGGGAGTCATTCACCATAACAGGGAATCATTCATTGATTGGGAGTCATACAGCATTGCTGGGAGTCAAGCATCATGGAAGGGAGTCGTACAACATTGTAAAGAGTCATACACCATGGCATGGATTCATACACCATGGCTTGGAGTCATACTCAATGGCCAGGTGTCATTCACCATGGCTGGGTGTCGTACACCATGACAAGGTGAGTCATACACCATGGCAGGGAGTAATACACCATGGCAGAGAGTCATACACCTTGGCAGGGATTCATATACCATTGCTGAGAGTCATACACAATGGCACGGAGTCAAACATCGTGGCAAAGAGTCATACTCAATAGTAAGTAATTCATATTCTATCCCTGGGAATCATACACCATTGCAGGGTGTCATACACCATGGCTTGGATTCATACACCATGACTGGGAGTCATACACCTAGAGAGTCATACATCACAGCAGGGAGTCATATTCCATGGCAAGAAGTCATACACCATGACTGGGAGCCGTTCACCATGGCTGGGAGTAGGCATAGCATGCTGTGTATGTAAGGCATAGCAAGCAGTGTATGTGAGGCATAGCAAGCAGTGTATGTGAGGCATAGCAAGCAGTGTATGTGAGGCATAGCAAGCTGTGTATGTGAGGCATAGCAAGCAGTGTATGTAAGGCATAGCGAACAATGTATGGCATAGCAAGCAGTGAATGTGAGGCATAGCAAACAATATATATAAGGCATAGCAACCAGTGTATGTAATGCATAACAAGCAATGTATGTGAGGCATAGCAAACAGTGTATGTGAGGCATATCAAGCAGTGTACGTAAAGCATAGCAGTGTACGTAAGGCATAGCAAACAGTGTATGTGAGGCATATCAAGCAGTGTACGTAAAGCATAGCAGTGTACGTAAGGCATAGCAAGCAGTGTATGTAAGGCGTAGGAAGCGTGTATGTAAGGCATAACAAGCAGTGTATGTGAGGCATAGGAAACAGTGTATGTGAGGCATAGGAAACTGTGTATATAAGGCATAGCAAGCGTGTATGAAAGGTATTGCAAGCAGTGTATGTGAGGCATAGTAGACAGTATTTGAAAGGCATAGCAAGCAGGTGTATGTAAGACGTATGTATGTATGTAAGGCAGAGACCCTCTTATTCTTGTCATTCTTATTACATAAATAATCCTCTTTTCCTTGCCTTCCCCCAAACAACACTTCTGTTATATTCTCAAAAGAAATCATACACAGTGTGAAAGAAGTTATACATTGTGATTGAAGTTGTACACAGTTGTGGCGCTACTGTGAATAGCGTCGACGGTGTACAGCGCCACCGACGCCACCTGTGTGGATAGCACGCTTGATACGTAATACTGTGGCACGGGTTCGATTCCCGGCGCCGGCGAGAAACAATGAGCAGAGCTTCTTTCACCCAAATGCCCCTGTTTACATAGCAGTAAATAGGTACCTAGACAGCTGTTACGGGCTGCTTCCTGGGGTGTGTGTGTTGGAATATAGTAGTAACAGTTGATTGATAGTGACTGCTGAGAGGCGGGCCGAAAAAGCAGGGCTTAATCCTCGCAACCACAATTATGTGAATACAGTGTGAAAGAAGTGATACACAGTGTGAAGAAGTGGTACACAATGTGAAGAAGTGGTACACAATGTGAAGAAGTGGTACACAGTGTAAACGATATTGTCAGTCAACTATGTATTGACTGTCAACTTCCAATATTCCCCAATTTCCATTCTTTTATTCCACACACAGTTTACATTCCACATACAGTTTACATTCCACATACAGTTTACATATAGAGGCAGAATGAAGTTTCAGTCTGCCTCTGCAGGTCCAGTGATTGAAACTTCCACCTCCAGTCACTGATGACTATGAATCATCACGTGATGGCCACACAGTTCCAGTCCAACCCGTCCTCTTAAAAATAACGTCACTTTTGGCTGGTATGCGCGATATGGCTAAATTTGGACGTAATTTGAAATGAAATCGACTCACAAAAGTGACGTTCTGTTCCGTTTTCTATTTGAGTCGTCCGGCCTACGCGCAGAGGTTATGAGAGGACACTTTAAATTAACGTTTTTCATAACGTTTTGAAACTTTATGAGAATTTCCTGCCCACCTAACCTATCAGAGGACCCTTAACTTACTGTTGTTGAAAAAAAAATTCCAAATTTATTTTCATATTTTTTTCATTTTCAAATTACGTCCAAATTCGGCCATACGGACAAACGGCCAAAAGCGACGTTCTTTTTAAGAGGACAGGTTGTCCAGTCAACAGCTTTCGTTCTGCAGGTTGATGAAGCAACTTATATTAGGAATGATTCACAGCTTCTTGCATACAGTTGCTTGTTGCATACAGTTGCTTGTTGCATACAGTTGCTTGATGCATACAGTTGCTTGTTGCATACAGTTGCTTGTTGCATACAGTTGCTGTTGCATACAGTTGCTTGTTGCATACAGTTGCTTGTTGCATACAGTTGCTTGATGCATACAGTTGCTTGATGCATACAGTTGCTTGATGCATACAGTTACTTGATGCATACAGTTGCTTGATGCATACAGTTGCTTGATGCATACAGTTGCTTGATGCATACAGTTGCTTGATGCATACAGTTGCTTGATGCATACAGTTGCTTGATGCATACAGTTGCTTGTTGCATACAGTTGCTTGATGCATACAGTTGCTTGTTGCATACAGTTGCTTGATGCATACAGTTGCTTGATGCATACAGTTGATTGTTGCATACAGTTGCTTGATGCATACAGTTGCTTGATGCATACAGTTGCTTGTTGCATACAGTTGCTTGTTGCATACAGTTGCTTGTTGCATACAGTTGCTTGATGCATACAGTTGCTTCTTGCATACAGTTGCTTGATGCATACAGTTGCTTCTTGCATACAGTTGCTTGATGCATACAGTTGCTTGTTGCATACAGTTGCTTGATGCATACAGTTGCTTGATGCATACAGTTGATTGTTGCATACAGTTGCTTCTTGCATACAGTTGCTTGATGCATACAGTTGCTTCTTGCATACAGTTGCTTGATGCATACAGGTGTTTGTTGCATACAGTTGCTTGATGCATACAGTTGCTTGTTGCATACAGTTGCTTGTTGCATACAGTTGCTTGTTGCATACAGTTGCTTGATGCATACAGTTGCTTGATGCATACAGTTGCTTGATGCATACAGTTGCTTGATGCATACAGTTGCTTGTTGCATACAGTTGCTTGTTGCATACAGTTGCTTGATGCATACAGTTGCTTGATGCATACAGTTGCTTGTTGCATACAGTTGCTTCTTGCATACAGTTGCTTGATGCATACAGTTGCTTGATGCATACAGTTGCTTGATGCATACAGTTGCTTGTTGCATACAGTTGCTTCTTGCATACAGTTGCTTGATGCATACAGTTGCTTGATGCATACAGTTGCTTGATGCATACAGTTGCTTGATGCATACAGTTGCTTGTTGCATACAGTTGCTTGTTGCATACAGTTGCTTGTTGCATACAGTTGCTTGTTGCATACAGTTGCTTGATGCATACAGTTGCTTGATGCATACAGTTGCTTGTTGCATACAGTTGCTTCTTGCATACAGTTGCTTGATGCATACAGTTGCTTGATGCATACAGTTGCTTGTTGCATACAGTTGCTTCTTGCATACAGTTGCTTG
Source organism: Procambarus clarkii (assembly GCF_020424385.1). Taxonomy (NCBI): domain Eukaryota; kingdom Metazoa; phylum Arthropoda; class Malacostraca; order Decapoda; family Cambaridae; genus Procambarus; species Procambarus clarkii. The sequence continues at coordinate 36,529 of NW_025566042.1, read as the reverse complement.
ATGCATACAGTTGCTTGATGCATACAGTTGCTTGTTGCATACAGTTGCTTGTTGCAAACAGTTGCTTGATGCATACAGTTGCTTGTTGCATACAGTTGCTTGATGCATACAGTTGCTTGATGCATACAGTTGCTTGATTCATACAGTTGCTTAATGCATACAGTTGCTTAATGCATACAGTTGCTTGATGCATACAGTTGCTTGATGCATACAGTTGCTTGATGCATACAGTTGCTTGATGCATACAGTTGCTTGATGCATACAGTTGCTTGATGCATACAGTTGCTTGATGCATACAGTTGCTTCTTGCATACAGTTGATTGATGCATACAGTTGCTTGATTCATACAGTTGCTTGATGCATACAGTTGTTTGATGCATACAGTTGCTTGATGCATACAGTTGCTTGATGCATACAGTTGCTTGATGCATACAGTTGCTTCTTGCATACAGTTGCTTGATGCATACAGTTGCTTGATGCATACAGTTGCTTGTTGCATACAGTTGCTTGATGCATACAGTTGCTTGTTGCATACAGTTGCTTGTTGCATACAGTTGCTTGTTGCATACAGTTGCTTGTTGCATACAGTTGCTTGATGCATACAGTTGCTTGATTCATACAGTTGCTTGATGCATACAGTTGCTTGTTGCATACAGTTGCTTGATGCATACAGTTGCTTGTTGCATACAGTTGCTTCTTGCATACAGTTGCTTCTTGCATACAGTTGCTTGATGCATACAGTTGCTTGATGCATACAGTTGCTTGATGCATACAGTTGCTTGATGCATACAGTTGCTTGATGCATACAGTTGCTTCTTGCATACAGTTGCTTGATGCATACAGTTTCTTGATGCATACAGTTGCTTGTTGCATACAGTTGCTTCTTGCATACAGTTGCTTCTTGCATACAGTTGCTTGATGCATACAGTTGCTTGATGCATACAGTTGCTTGATTCATACAGTTGCTTGATGCATACAGTTGCTTGTTGCATACAGTTGCTTGATGCATACAGTTGCTTGATGCATACAGTTGCTTGTTGCATACAGTTGCTTGATGCATACAGTTGCTTGATGCATACAGTTGCTTGATTCATACAGTTGCTTGATGCATACAGTTGCTTGTTGCATACAGTTGCTTGATGCATACAGTTGCTTGATGCATACAGTTGCTTCTTGCATACAGTTGCTTGATGCATACAGTTGCTTGATGCATACAGTTGCTTGATGCATACAGTTGCTTCTTGCATACAGTTGCTTGATGCATACAGTTGCTTGATGCATACAGTTGCTTGATGCATACAGTTGCTTGATGCATACAATCATTTCCGGATCAAAGCTTTGAGGACCATTGTCCAGCCTCATCTCCCTGGCTTTGCCAGTTGCAGAACAAACTACTGTCAACTTATTTCCCGACAATCCCGACGAGTTCGTGCAAAGTTGCAATTTAGCGTGGAACAAATTATTGCAACAGAGGACGCTGCAGCCACGAGTGCTTTGGGAATCCTGAGCACCTGTTGCAATGTCTAGTGTATTGGGCACGTGTTGCAATGTCTAGTGTATTGGCACCTGTTGCAATGTCTAGTGTATTGGGCACCTGTTGCAATGTCTAGTGTATTGGGCACCTGTTGCAATGTCTAGTGTATTGGGCACCTGTTGCAATGTCTAGTGTATTGGGCACCTGTTGCAATGTCTAGTGTATTGGGCACCTGTTGCAATGTCTAGTGTATTGGGCACCTGTTGCAATGTCTAGTGTATTGGGCACCTGTTGCAATGTCTAGTATATTGGGCACCTGTTGCAATGTCTAGTGTATTGGGCACGTGTTGCAATGTCTAGTGTATTGGGCACCTGTTGCAATGTCTAGTATATTGGGCACCTGTTGCAATGTCTAGTGTATTGGGCACCTGTTGCAATGTCTAGTGTATTGGGCACCTGTTGCAATGTCTAGTGTATTGGGCACCTGTTGCAATGTCTAGTATATTGGGCACCTGTTGCAATGTCTAGTGTATTGGGCACCTGTTGCAATGTCTAGTGTATTGGGCACCTGTTGCAATGTCTAGTGTATTGGGCACGTGTTGCAATGTGTAGTGTATTGGGCACCTGTTGCAATGTCTAGTATATTGGGCACGTGTTGCAATGTCTAGTATATTGGGCACCTGTTGCAATGTCTAGTGTATTGGGCACCTGTTGCAATGTCTAGTGTATTGGGCACCTGTTGCAATGTCTAGTGTATTGGGCACGTGTTACAATGTCTAGTATAGTGAACACTTTTTGGAATTTCTAGTATGTTGAACACTTTATGCAATGGCTAGTGTATTGACCACTATTTCCAATGGCTTGTATATTATGTACTTGTTGCAGTGCCTAGTATATTGAGCACTCGTTGCAAAGTCTAATATATTGAGCACATGTTGTAATGTCTATCATTATGAACGCTTGATGCAATGTCTATTATAATGACTACTTACTTCATTAACTAGATTAATAAACACATGTTGCAACAACTAGTATAATGAACACTTGTTGCCATTACTCGTATAATGAACACTTGTTGCCATTACTCGTATAATGAACACTTGTTGCAAAGAAAAAGATAATATATATTTGTTGCAAAGAACCGAATAATGAACACTTGTTGCCATTACTCGTATAATGAACACTTGTTGCTATTACTCGTATAATGAACACTTGTTGCCATTACTCGTATAATGAACACTTGTTGCTATTACTCGTATAATGAACACTTGTTGCCATTACTCGTATAATGAACACTTGTTGCTATTACTCGTATAATGAACACTTGTTGCCATTACTCGTATAATGAACACTTGTTGCAAAGACTAGAATATTAAATAATTGTTGCAATGACTAAAATAATGAGCAAATATTGCAATGACAAGTATAATGAACACTTAATGCAATGACAAGAATAATGAACACTTAATGCAATGACAAGAATAATGAACATTTCTTGCAAGCATTAAGTTTATAAACACTTCTTACAATGACTAGTACACTGAAAACTTTTTATAATAAGTAGTATAATAGACACTTGTTGCAATGACTAGTATAATGAGCACTTATTGGAATGACTTGTATATTGAACACTTGTTGCAAAGACTAGTACATTTAACACCTGTTGCAAAGACTAGTACATTTAACACCTGTTGCAAAGACTAGTACATTTAACACCTGTTGCAAAGACTAGTACATTTAACACCTGTTGCAAAGACTAGTACATTAAACACTTGTTGCGAAGACTAGTACATTAAACACTTGTTGCGAAGACTAGTACATTAATCACTTGTAGCAAAGACTAGTACATTAATCACTTGTTGCAAAGACTAGTACATTAAACACTTGTTGCAAAGACTAGTACATTTAACACCTGTTGCAAAGACTAGTACATTAAACACTTGTTGCGAAGACTAGTACATTAATCACTTGTAGCAAAGACTAGTACATTAATCACTTGTTGCAAAGACTAGTACATTAAACACTTGTTGCAAAGACTAGTACATTTAACACCTGTTGCAAAGACTAGTACATTTAACACCTGTTGCAAAGACTAGTACATTAATCACTTGTAGCAAAGACTAGTACATTAATCACTTGTTGCGAAGACTAGTACATTAATCACTTGTAGCAAAGACTAGTACATTAATCACTTGTTGCGAAGACTAGTACATTAATCACTTGTAGCAAAGACTAGTACATTAATCACTTGTTGCGAAGACTAGTACATTAATCACTTGTAGCAAAGACTAGTACATTTAACACCTGTTGCAAAGACTAGTACATTAAACACTTGTTGCAAAGACTAGTACATTTAACACCTGTTGCAAAGACTAGTACATTTAACACCTGTTGCAAAGACTAGTACATTAATCACTTGTTGCAAAGACTAGTACATTATACACTTGTTGCAAAGACTAGTACATTTAACACCTGTTGCAAAGACTAGTACATTAATCACTTGTAGCAAAGACTAGTACATTAATCACTTGTTGCAAAGACTAGTACATTTAACACCTGTTGCAAAGACTAGTACATTGAACACTTGTTGCCAAGACTAGAACATTGCCCACGTGGTGCAAAGACTAGAACATTGCCCACGTGGTGCAAAGACTAGAACATTGCCCACGTGGTGCAAAGACTAGAACATTGCCCACGTGGTGCAAAGACTAGAACATTGCCCACGTGGTGCAAAGACTAGAACATTGCCCACGTGGGGCAAAGACTAGAACATTGCCCACGTGGTGCAAAGTCTAGAACATTGCCCACGTGGTGCAAAGTCTAGAACATTGCCCACGTGGTGCAAAGACTAGAACATTGCCCACGTGGTGCAAAGACTAGAACATTGCCCACGTGGGGCAAAGACTAGAACATTGCCCACGTGGGGCAAAGACTAGAACATTGCCCACGTGGTGCAAAGACTAGAACATTGCCCACGTGGTGCAAAGACTAGAACATTGCCCACGTGGTGCAAAGACTAGAACATTGCCCACGTGGTGCAAAGACTAGAACATTGCCCACGTGGGGCAAAGACTAGAACATTGCCCACGTGGTGCAAAGACTAGAACATTGCCCACGTGGTGCAAAGACTAGAACATTGCCCACGTGGGGCAAAGACTAGAACATTGCCCACGTGGTGCAAAGACTAGAACATTGCCCACGTGGTGCAAAGACTAGAACATTGCCCACGTGGTGCAAAGACTAGAACATTGCCCACGTGGGGCAAAGACTAGAACATTGCCCACGTGGGGCAAAGACTAGAACATTGCCCACGTGGGGCAAAGACTAGAACATTGCCCACGTGGTGCAAAGACTAGACTACTGAACACTGGGAGATCACGCACAATGTGGTGAGACAGGGATCCATATTCTGAGACAAGCAAGACAAATGTCTGCCGTGAGCAGACCTCTGAGGAAATATATCAAAAGATCAAATATTTCTCTGCTTGCACTCTGCGGTTCGGTGGTTATAACATGGACGAGTGAAAGTGCTCTCCTTGAAGAGTGAGTGAATGTATTCTCCCTGAAGAGTGAGTGAATGTACTCTCCCAGAAGAGTGAGTGAATGTACTCTCCTTGAAGAGTGAGTGAATGTATTCTCCCTGAAGAGTGAGTGAATGTACTCTCCCTGAAGAGTGAGTAAATGTACTCTCCCAGAAGAGTGAGTGAATGTACTCTCCTTGAAGAGTGAGTGAATGTACTCTCCTTGAAGAGTGAGTGAATGTACTCTCCTTGAAGAGTGAGTGAATGTACTCTCCCTGAGGAGTGGGTGAATGTACTCTCCCTGAGGAGTGAGTGAATTTACTCTCCCTGAGGAGTGGGTGAATGTACTTTCCCTGAGGAGTGAGTGAATTTATTCTCCCTGAGGAGTGGGTGAATGTACTCTCCCTGAGGAGTGAGTGAATGTACTCTCCCTGAGGAGTGAATGAATTTATTCTCCCTGAGGAGTGAGTGAATGTACTCTCCCTGAGGAGTGGGTGAATGTACTCTCCCTGAAGAGTGAGTAAATGTACTCTCCTTGAAGAGTGAGTGAATGTACTCTCCTTGAAGAGTGAGTGAATGTACTCTCCTTGAAGAGTGAGTGAATGTACTCTCCCTGAGGAGTGAGTGAATGTACTCTCCCTGAAGAGTGAGTAAATGTACTCTCCCAGAAGAGTGAGTGAAAGTACGGTGGGTGGGATTATGGGAAAGGGGAGAGTGGGGAAGAGTGAAGAGAAGGAGTGACAGAGAGAGGGAGGGGGTACTAAGGGCCTGGAATGGAAAGAGCTAAAGCGAGGGAGCAAGAAAGGGAAGGGAAATGACTGGATGGAACAGGTACTACAGCAGAGGACCAAAACGACTTGAGGTACTCAATAGTTAGATAGATAGATATATACGTACATATATATTATATATATATATATATATATATATATATATATATATATATATATATATATATATATATATATATATATATATATATATATATATATATATATATATTTATATATATATATATATATATATTTATATATATATATATATATATATATATATATTTATATATATATATATATATATTTATATTTATATATATATATATATTTATATATATATATATATATATATATATATATATATATATATATATATATATATATATATATATATATAACATGTATATACATTTAAATATTTATTTATTTATTTATTTATTGAACCGCTTCGGACAAGTCCCTAATCCTAATATTTCCCGGGAATACGACCCGCCCAATCGTTTAACAACCAGGTACTTATTTTACTGTTGGGTAATCAGTGGCTACAGTTAAGGATTTGCACCCAGTCAATCCCCTTGGCCATGATACGACCCAAGATGAAAAAGCTCGCGGAGAGAGAGAGAGAGAGAGAGTGAGAGAGAGAGAGAGAGAGAGAGAGAGAGAGAGAGAGAGAGAGAGAGAGAGAGAGAGAGAGAGAGAGAGAGAGAGAGAGAGAGAGAGAGAGAGAGAGAGAGAGAGACAGACAGAGACTGACAGAGACAGCCAGAGACAGACAGACAGACTCCTCACTACAACACACCATCCTTCACACACAATAAAGTCACGACCATAAAGTCATTGTAAAATAACAATATTTACCCCCTCCCCCCCCCCCATGCCTCCCCTGGTCGACCAGCTGAGCACGACACAACGCTTAAGCTGCGGTTACCTAAACTGCCTAAGCTGTATAAGCTGCCTAAGCTGTCTTAGCTGCCTAAGCTGTCTTAGCTGCCTAAGCTGTCTTAGCTGCCTAAGCTGTCTTAGCTGCCTAAGCTGTCTTAGCTGCCTAAGCTGTCTTAGCTGCCTAAGCTGCCTAAGCTGCCTAAGCTGCCTAAGCTGCCTAAACTGCCTATGCTGTCTGAGCTGCCTAAACTGCCTATGCTGTCTAAGCTGCCTAAACTGCCTAAGCTGCCTAAGCTGTCTAAGCTGCCTAAGGTGTCTAAGCTGCCTAAGCTGCCTAACTACGACAAAATTCTACCTAATGGCTCAAATAATACGACAGTTAAGCGGGAATCACCAGACATTACAAGCGAAAGGCAGAGGTCCGACTTCCTTTCTCTCAGGGCGCTGCTCTAAGATGCCACACTGGTCGAGCAGGGATGTGGTCGTACCCGGGTCCTGCCACACTGGTCGAGCAGGGATGTGGTCGTGTACCTGGGTCCTGCCACACTGGTCGAGCAGGGATGTGGTCGTGTACCTGGGTCCTGCCACACTGGTCGAGCAGGGATGTGGTCGTGTACCCGGGTCCTGCCACACTGGTCGAGCAGGGATGTGGTCGTGTACCTGGGTCCTGCCACACTGGTCGAGCAGGGATGTGGTCGTGTACCTGGGTCCTGCCACACTGGTCGAGCAGGGATGTGGTCGTGTACCCGGGTCCTGCCACACTGGTGTTACGAACCCGGATCCAGCGTCCGAGCTTGGAGCAGTGACAACCACGCCATCTGTGGGTCAGCTCCCGAAACCCCCGCCAAACGGACGACGACACCTGGTGAGGACAGCGTGTACTGGCCTCGAGGACCAGTTTCCAGTCTGGTTCAGCGCTCAACACCGCCGCTCCTGACCTCTGGTGAGGTGGTGCTCCGACGACAGCGCCATCTATGGACGGGATATGTCGGGCGTTTGTATCTGAGCCTGTAAGTGTGGTGTATTAGTGTCCCAGTTATTGATGACGTGTCAGCTTACAGAGTCGACCTGGGACTACTGTGATGGGAGTCGAGTCAGTCTACCCGAGGCAGCCAGTCTCCATACTGTGAAGTTTGCAACAGCTGTTGTGACGTCGTCCCCCCGGAAGAACACTGTGGTGTGTTAGCCTGCCAGTGGAGTGGCAGTGAAAGGATTTACCCGGGGCCGACTGTTGGAGACAATAATCCACTGGGGTATTGAGGACAGGAGGGTGATTTGTGATATCACACGAGACTCCTGTCTAGGGCGTACCCCTTATATCGTTCGTGGAGTGGCCGTACCAGCCTGGTGGCTCAGTACCTGCCAGCAGACCAGCTGGACGTGTGGTTGACGGCCTCCACGACGGTGCCCCCAGTGGACCTGCGTTTTGGCTGACCTGTGGCCCGGGTAGGCTCGGCATTCTCAGAGGACACATCGTGAGGCCACGAAGAAAGCACCAAGGACTCGGCACCAAGTGGTGTGGCACCAGCGTCTTCAGCAGAAGACCACGATGAAGGATTAATCCCCTTGTATAGTGTTAATACCCTCCCCCTGTGCACGTTTGATTTTTATATATTTAATAGGTGATGGTGTTAATTATAATATTAAGTTCTTAACTTTCTTTCCCTACTCCCTTTTAAGTTACTTGCGTCACGGATCTCATCCCTTGATAGCCACTACTGGCTTGGGAACGGATACATATATCTACCTCTAACAACATCAGAGTGAGAACCCCGTTGCGTCCCGAGAGGGCCGTAACAACTGGTCGAGCAGGGATGTGGTCGTGTACCTGGGTCCTGCCACACTGGTCGAGCAGGGATGTGGTCGTACCCGGGTCCTGCCACACTGGTCGAGCAGGGATGTGGTCGTACCCGGGTCCTGCTACACTGGTCGAGCAGGGATGTGGTCGTGTACCTGGGTCCTGCCACTCTGGTCGAGCAGGGATGTGGTCGTACCCGGGTCCTGCTACACTGGTCGAGCAGGGATGTGGTCGTGTACCCGGGTCCTGCCACACTGGTCGAGCAGGGATGTGGTCGTGTACCTGGGTCCTGCCACACTGGTCGAGCAGGGATGTGGTCGTACCCGGGTCCTGCTACACTGGTCGAGCAGGGATGTGGTCGTACCCGGGTCCTGCCACACTGGTCGAGCAGGGATGTGGTCGTACCCGGGTCCTGCTACACTGGTCGAGCAGGGATGTGGTCGTGTACCCGGGTCCTGCCACACTGGTCGAGCAGGGATGTGGTCGTACCCGGGTCCTGCCACACTGGTCGAGCAGGGATGTGGTCCTACCCGGGTCCTGCCACACTGGTCGAGCAGGGATGTGGTCGTACCCGGGTCCTGCCACACTGGTCGAGCAGGGATGTGGTCGTGTACCCGGGTCCTGCCCCACTGGTCGAGCAGGGATGTGGTCGTACCCAGGTCCTGCCACTCTGGTCGAGCAGGGATGTGGTCGTACCCGGGTCCTGCCACACTGGTCGAGCAGGGATGTGGTCGTGTACCCGGGTCCTGCCACACTGGTCGAGCAGGGATGTGGTCGTACCCGGGTCCTGCCACACTGGTCGAGCAGGGATGTGGTCGTGTACCCGGGTCCTGCCACACTGGTCGAGCAGGGATGTGGTCGTACCCAGGTCCTGCCACTCTGGTCGAACAGGGATGTGGTCGTACCCGGGTCCTGCCACACTGGTCGAGCAGGGATGTGGTCGTGTACCCGGGTCCTGCCACACTGGTCGAGCAGGGATGTGGTCGTACCCGGGTCCTGCCACACTGGTCGAGCAGGGATGTGGTCGTGTACCTGGGTCCTGCCACACTGGTCGAGCAGGGATGTGGTCGTACCCGGGTCCTGCTACACTGGTCGAGCAGGGATGTGGTCGTACCCGGGTCCTGCCACACTGGTCGAGCAGGGATGTGGTCGTACCAGGGTCCTGCCACACTGGTCGAGCAGGGATGTGGTCGTACCCGGGTCCTGCCACACTGGTCGAGCAGGGATGTGGTCGTGTACCTGGGTCCTGCCACACTGGTCGAGCAGGGATGTGGTCGTACCCGGGTCCTGCTACACTGGTCGAGCAGGGATGTGGTCGTGTACCCGGGTCCTGCCACACTGGTCGAGCAGGGATGTGGTCGTACCCGGGTCCTGCCACACTGGTCGAGCAGGGATGTGGTCCTACCCGGGTCCTGCCACACTGGTCGAGCAGGGATGTGGTCGTACCCGGGTCCTGCCACACTGGTCGAGCAGGGATGTGGTCGTGTACCCGGGTCCTGCCACACTGGTCGAGCAGGGATGTGGTCGTGTACCTGGGTCCTGCCACACTGGTCGAGCAGGGATGTGGTCGTGTACCCGGGTCCTGCCACACTGGTCGAGCAGGGATGTGGTCGTGTACCTGGGTCCTGCCACACTGGTCGAGCAGGGATGTGGTCGTGTACCTGGGTCCTGCCACACTGGTCGAGCAGGGATGTGGTCGTACCCGGGTCCTGCCACACTGGTCGAGCAGGGATGTGGTCGTGTACCCGGGTCCTGCCACACTGGTCGAGCAGGGATGTGGTCGTGTACCCGGGTCCTGCCACACTGGTCGAGCAGGGATGTGGTCGTGTACCCGGGTCCTGCCACACTGGTCGAGCAGGGATGTGGTCGTGTACCCGGGTCCTGCCACACTGGTCGAGCAGGGATGTGGTCGTGTACCCGGGTCCTGCCACACTGGTCGAGCAGGGATGTGGTCGTGTACCCGGGTCCTGCCACACTGGTCGAGCAGGGATGTGGTCGTGTACCCGGGTCCTGCCACACTGGTCGAGCAGGGATGTGGTCGTGTACCCGGGTCCTGCCACACTGGTCGAGCAGGGATGTGGTCGTGTACCCGGGTCCTGCCACACTGGTCGAGCAGGGATGTGGTCGCCACATTAACTCCTGCCATAGTCAACAGGCTGGAAGTCTGAACACAACATGCTCATTACTGCCTACAGCATGAAGTTAGAAACTGAATTTAGAATTTGAAATAAGATACATGTATTTTAGAAACATGTATTTAGAGACAGGCAAAGAGGTCGAGCCGGCTTCGAGCAGTGAAATACGAGCTTGGAAGCATTTTCAACGTGTACTAATGAAGACTCAGAGTGTATTCGGGACTTTTACACAGGGAAATGTGAAGGAACTCGGAACGCGACCATCAGGCTCAAACGAGGCCAATCAGGGGTAGAGGAAGTTGATAAGATTTTGCGTTATTGGATTCATAAAAGTGGGTTTGTTAATGTTATTTATTGAAGCCTGGAGCAGCTTAACTCAGGCTTGGGTTCGAGGGTTCTGTCAGCAGAGTGAAGGCTGTCGGTTCTCAAATTTATCACTTCAATATGACGACGTTTCCTGCGGATATAGAAAAACTTGGAAATACGGCCATCTGTACAGACGGAGTTTATGGTGGTGGGCAGTTGTCATGATGTGTGTCTCTCTCTCTCTCTCTCTCTCTCTCTCTCTCTCTCTCTCTCTCTCTCTCTCTCTCTCTCTCTCTCTCTCTCTCTCTCTCTCTCTCTCTCTCTCTCTCTCTCTTTCTCTCTCATCCTCACTCCCCTCGAAGGGTTATCTCAAGGAAGCAAACTCCCCTCGAAGGGTTATCTCAAGGAAGCAAACCCCCACTCTCGGCTCCTCAAGGAAGCAAACCCCCACTCTCGGCTCCTCAATTCTCTACGCTGACTTTCTGGGTCATGAAAACATTATGGTAACTTTTCCCCAGTTGTGGTCTTGCTGTCTCTGCAGCCGGTCCTCTTAAGTTCTCCCAACGTCCAGAAACTGTCGTACTACACGGCCTTAACCTAACCTGCCACACGACCCAAAACAGAAAACGAAATATTATGGTATATTGACAAGCCAGCAGATTGTCTGGTATGAGAGTTTTGGCCTGAGGTAAAGTGTTCGTCACAGTGAGACTCTTTAACAGGAGGCCGGGTTGGTGACGCTGTATGTCTCTCTTATATGATTACTTGTATATGTCTCGCCTTCTTGTTGTTGTTGTGGCAAGGTGTTGTGGCAAGGTGGTGTTGCAAGGTGTTGTGGCAAGGTGGTATTGCAAGGTGTTGTTGCAAGGGGCTGGTATTGCAAGGTGTTGTTGCAAGGGTTGTTTGCAAGGTGGTATGGTGCAAGGTGTTGTTGCAAGGTGTTGTGATTGCAAGGTGTTGTTGCAAGGTGTTGTGGACAAGGTGGTATTGCAAGGTGGTATTGCAAGGTGTTGTTGCAAGGTGGTATTGCAAGGTGTTGCAAGGTGGTATTGCAAGGGTGTTGTTGCAAGGTGGTATTGCAAGGTGTTGTATTGCAAGGTGTTGTTGCAAGGTGTTATTGCAAGGTGGGGTTGCAAGGTGGTATTGCAAAGGTGTTGTTGCAAGGTGTTTTGGCAAGGTGGTATTGCAAGGTGTTTGACAAGGGTGTTGGTTGCAAGGTGGTTATTGCAAGGTGTTATTGCAAGGTGGTATTTGCAAGGTGTTGTTGCAAGGTGTGTATTGCAAGGTGTTGTTGCAAGGTGGTATTGCAAGGTGTTGTTGCAAACGGTGGTATTGCAAGGTGTTGTTGCAAGGTGGTCGTGGGTTGCAAGGTGGTATTGCAAGGTGTTGTTGCAAGGTGGTATTGCAAGGTGTTGTTGCAAGGTGGTATTGCAAGGTGTGGTTTTGCAAGGTTGTGTTGTTGCAAGGTGGTATTGCAAGGTGTTTTTGCAAGGTGTTGTGGCAAGGTGTTGTTGCAAGGTGTTGTGGCAAGGTGGTATTGCAAGGTGGTATTGCAAGGTGTTGTTGCAAGGTGGCATTGCAAGGTGTTGTTGCACGGTGGTATTGCAAGGTGTTGTTGCAAGGTGGTATTGCAAGGTGGTATTGCAAGGTGGTATTGCAAGGTGTTGTTGCAAGGTGGTATTGCAATGTGTTGTTGCAAGGTGGTATTGCAAGGTGTTGTTGCAAGATGGTATGGCAAGGTGTTGTTGCAAGGTGTTGTTGCAAGGTGGTATTGCAAGGTGTTGTTGCAAGGTGGTATTGCAAGGTGTTGTTGCAAGGTGGTGCATTGCAAGGTGGCATTGCAAGGTGTTGTTGCAAGGTGGTATTGCAATGTGTTGTTGCAAGGTGGTATTGCAAGGTGTTGTTGCAAGATGGTATGGCAAGGTGTTGTTGCAAGGTGGTATGGCAAGGTGTTGTTGCAAGGTGGTATTGCAAGGTGTTGTGGCAAGGTGGTATTGCAAGGTGTTGTTGCAAGGTGGTATTGCAAGGTGGTATTGCAAGGTGTTGTTGCAAGGTGGTATTGCAAGGTGGTGTTGCAAGGTGGTATTGCAAGGTGTTGTTGCAACGGTGGTATTGCAAGGTGTGGTTGCAAGTGGGGGTATGCAAGGTGTTGTGGCAAGGTGGTATTGCAAGGTGGTATTGCAAGGTGATATTGCAAGGTGTTGTTGCAAGGTGGTATTGCAAGGTGATATTGCAAGATGTTGTTGCAAGGTGGTATTGCAAGATGGTATTGCAAGGTGGTATTGCAAGGTGTTGTTGCAAGGTGGTATTGCAAGTGTTATGCAAGGTGTTGTTGCAAGGTGGTATTGCAAGGTGTTGTTGCAAGGTGTTGTTGCAAGGTGGTATTGCAAGGTGTTGTTGCAAGGTGGTATTGCAAGGTGGTATTGCAAGGTGTTGTTGCAAGGTGGTATTGCAAGGTGTTGTTGCAAGGTGGTATTGCAAGGTGGTATTGCAAGGTGGTACTGCAAGGTGGTATTGCAAGGTGTTGTTGCAAGGTGGTATTGCAAAGTGGTATTGCAAGGTGGTATTGCAAGGTGTTGTTGCAAGGTGGTATTGCAAGGTGTTGTTGCAAGGTGGTATTGCAAGGTGTTGTTGCAAGGTGGTATTGCAAGGTGTTGTTGCAAGGTGGTATTGCAAGGTGTTGTTGCAAGGTGGTATTGCAAGGTGTTGTTGCAAGGTGGTATTGCAAGGTGGTATTGCAAGGTGTTGTTGCAAGGTGGTATTGCAAAGTGGTATTGCAAGGTGGTATTGCAAGGTGGTATTGCAAGGTGGTATTGCATGGTGTGCATATATGACTTTCTCCCGTTGTTATTGAGACGGTATAAGGCCTAGATCAGTTGTTATCTCCTGGACTATTACTCTTACTGTTATTACGTCTGTTAACTGCTACTGTTCCCCTTACTAGGCCTAATACTGTCAATACTAATAGACCTACTACTCACACTATTGACAAAATCCATAGGAGCAGTGATCAGGATTCGAACCTATGCGGTGGGTGTTCCCACACACTCACACACACCCCAGACATCCACACCACGACATGGTCAAAGGTTCGCAACCTGGAGTTCTGACCCAAGAACTATGCCTCCCACTGAAAC
>NW_025566042.1:0-17500 GCF_020424385.1 Procambarus clarkii | reverse complement strand
AGGTACGTGGTGAACAGTGATTCTACGTCCAACGAGGCTCTTATCCCTGTGGCCCGTGTGCCCCGCAGTAAGTCAACAAATTCCTTTGGAGACTTCAGGCTGAAGGCGCAAGGGACATAAGGAGCCAGCAGGCCGTTGAGTCGCTTCGCCAGTCTGTACGTGGGTGTGGGTATCTGACTAATGATTGGCCGAAGTGGGTTTCCAGGCTTGTGTGTCTTGACATTTCCATACTCATATCCAGGTTTATATTCCCCAATAATCTTTGGCAGGTGGAGTCCGGATTTCTTGGCGTTCACAGTTTCGATCAGTTTGTTGACCTTTGCTTTTAATTCGGCTAAATTCCAAAGGGTAACGAAGGACACTACAGCCGAATTAAAAGCAAAGGTCAACAAAGGAACATATAATCTCTTCCCACAACCAGACCATCACCAGAGAAATTTTAGCAAACAACACAGAAATCATCGATAGGTACAGCTTTAGCTGGCGGCTTGAAATCTGCGAGGCACTACACATCAAGAAGTCAACTCCAGCAATCAATAGCCAATTAATGCACAACTATATTCTACCCACTTCAAGACTCCGCTCCAATATAGAAGCATCAAGAAATATAGGCCAATAGGCCCTCTGCAGTTACTTCCATTCTTACCTTCAATTTACCCAATTAATACCCATTGTTTCGTGTTCTGTCCTGTGTTGAAAGATTTGTTCACCTCATCCAAAACTGTTGTAACGTATCACCTCACCCAAAAATGCGGGTATAAAATAAAATGATAGCTGTTTAAATCATAGCATAGTAAGAACTCTGTTTAGTGTTTGCAGGTTATAGTTGTGTGTGTGTAAACTAAAAATCTTTGAAAATGTAATAAGTTATTACGAAACGCGTTCAAGTGTTGCGTCAGACTAGAAATAAAATTGAATTTTGGAGAATTGTTTTTTCAATTACCATCAACAGTGAAAAGAAACATAAGAAATATTGAAAAAATTCGTGTTAGAATTATTAATCTTACTCTTTCGGTCATATTTAATAATATATATACATGTATATACATATATATATATACATATATATACATAAATATATACATATATATGCATATATATATACATATATTCACACACACACACACACACACACACACACACACACACACACACACACACACACACACATCCCAGCTTCCACTGCACCCCTCTTCCACTCACCCCCAAACCCCACCCAACCCTCACCCCTCCTATGCACCTCCAGCCCACATTTAACCCCCTCACCTTGTGACCCCCTAACACCTTCCCCCATCTCCCTCTTCCCCTCTTCTACCCCAAAACCCCCACCTACCCCCGATTCCCCCCTAACTAATATACCCTCTCTTCCACTCCCAGCACCCATGCTCCATTCTCATCTCAGCTCTCCGCCCTCAGTATCCCTCTTCCCCCCAACCTCTCAACCTCTATCTGACTCTCAGTCTCACTCTATTTCTCAACCCCCCTATGCTATTCAGACCCCTAACTTTCAGACCCATTATGCCCTTCCTACCCCCCTAGATGCCCAGACCCCATTCGCCTACCAGGCACTCCCAGGCACCCCCTAGCACCCCCCACTCACCCCCACAGCCCCCACTTGCCCCCCAGACTCCCCCCAGTTCCCCCCAGACCCCTGGTGAAAGGGGGGAACTCTGACACCCGAGTTTCCAAGAAGAGTCTCAAGGTTTGGTACACCAATGCTGATGGGGTAGCCAATAAAGCAGAAGAGATAAAAGAAAGAGTTAGTGAGGCAAACCCAGACATAGTGGCAATAGTGGAAACTAAAATAAATGGCATGATCTCGGATGCAATCTTTCCAGAGGGTACCAGTGATAAGAAAAGAAAGGACACAGAGACAGGGAGGAGGAGTGGCACTACTAATAAAGCGGAAATGGAAGTTTGATGAGCTGGAAAATCCGGGTACCAATGAAAGCACAAGCTTCATACATGGAACTCTGACAGTGGATGGGAAGAAGATTGTAATCTTGATACTCTACAATCCCCCACCAAACAGTAGAAGGCCCAGGCAGGAGTACGAGGACAGCAACAAGACATGTATGGATGAACTGCAGAGGGCAGCAACTTTAGCGCATAGAATGAGAGCGAAGCTGCTGGTCATGGGGGACCTAAATCACGGAGAGATAAATTGGGAAACGAGGAATCCCCATGGCGGGGAGGAGACCTGGGGAGCGAAGCTGGTAGACGTTATTGACAGGAATTTCCTAACACAGCATGTGAAAGAAGATACTAGGGAAAGAGGAGGGGATACGCCCAGCCTATTAGATCTCATTATCACTCAGAATGTAGAAGACATCGAGCAGTTGGAACATGAAATACCACTAGGAGCTAGTGACCATTGTGTCCTAGTCTTTGACTACATGATGGAGCTTAAAATTGTGACCAAAGGACAAGAGGTCCGGGAAAGGAGACTTTATTACAGAAAAAGGGGACTACAGAAGGATAAGGGACTACCTGGGAGAAGTGCAGTGGGAGGAAGAACTTAGAGGAAAAACAGTGCAAGGTATGATGAACCAAGTCACATTGAAATGCAAGGAGGCTGAAGATAGATTTATTCCAACAATAAAGGAAAAAAGCAGGAGGGAATATAATAACCCATGGTTTAATAGACAGTGTCAGGAAGCAAAGGTGAGAAGCAGGAGGGAGTGGAGGAAGTACAGAAGACAAAGGACAGAGGACAACAGGATTAGATGTAACAGAGCTAGGAATGATTACATTAACATAAGACGAGTGTCGGAAAGAATTATGAGAACGATATTGCAGTCAAAGCGAAAAAGCAACCAAAATTACTACATAGCCATATAAGAAGGAAGATGTCGGTAAATGACCAAGTGACAAGACTGAGGAAAACAGAAGGGGCATATACAGAAAGCGACAAGGAAATCTGCGAGGTACTGAATGCAAAATTCCACGGAGTGTTCACAACCGAGCCTGAGCAGCTCCCATTGTTAGAAGAGATTACCCAAGATGAAAGACTATCGGATATAGAGGTGACAGCAGAGGATGTAATGAAACAGTTGACAACACTGGATGCAAATAAAGCTGTTGGACCAGACAAAGTATCACCGTGGATACTCAAAGAGGCAGCGCAGCTCTCAGCGTGCCTCTGGCAATGATCTTTAATGAGTCACTTATGTCGGGAGAATTGCCCAGTTGCTGGAAGGAGGCAAATGTCGTACCGATTTTCAAAAAGGGTGATAGGGAGGAGGCACTTAACTACAGACCCGTATCACTGACAAGCATCCCCTGCAAAATACTTGAAAGAATAATTAGGCTAAGACTTGTTGAGCACCTGGAGAGCATTGGGTTTGTAAACAAGCACCAACATGGGTTCTGGACAGGGAAATCATGCCTAACAAACCTTTTAGAATTCTATGATAAAGTAACAAGGATAAGGCAGGACAGAGAAGGCTGGGCAGACTGCATATTTCTTGACTGCCAAAAGGCCTTTGATACGGTACCGCACATGAGACTGCTATACAAACTTGAGAGGCAGGCAGGAGTAAGCGGAAAGGCCCTAGTATGGGTGAAGAACTACCTAACAGGAAGGAGCCAGAGGGTAATGGTAAGGGGCGAAAAGTCGGACTGGCGAACAGTAACAAGTGGAGTACCTCAAGGATCGGTGCTGGGACCAATCCTCTTTCTAATTTACGTAAATGATATGTTTACAGGAGTGGAATCATACATGTCAATGTTTGCAGATGACGCAAAATTAATGAGAAGAGTTGTGACAGACGAGGATTGTAGGATCCTCCAAGAGGACTTAAACAGGCTGCAGAGATGGTCAGGGAAATGGCTACTGGAGTTTAACACCAGTAAATGTAAAGTTATGGAAATGGGATCAGGTGACAGGAGACCAAAGGGACAGTACACAATGAAGGGGAACAGCCTACCTGTAACGATTCGAGAAAGAGACCTGGGAGTGGATGTGACACCTAATCTAACTCCTGAGGCACATATAAATAGAATAACGACAGCAGCGTACTCTACACTGGCGAAAATTAGAACTTCATTCAGAAACCTAAATGAGGAAGCTTTTAGGGCGCTTTACACTGCCTACGTGAGACCCGTCTTAGAGTATGCCGCGCCATCATGGAGCCCCCACCTGAAGAAACACATAAGAAACTGGAGAAGGTTCAGAGGTTTGCGACGAGGCTTGTCCCAGAGCTACGAGGGATGGGATATGAAGAGCGGCTGAAGGAACTGAACCTTACGACACTAGAGAAAAGAAGGGAGAGAGGAGATATGATAGGGACATATAAAATACTCAGGGGAATTGACAAAGTGGAAATAGATGAAATGTTCACACGTAATAATAACAGAACGAGGGGACATGGGTGGAAACTGGAAACTCAGATGAGTCACAGAGATGTTAGGAAGTTTTCTTTTAGCGTGAGAGTAGTTGGAAAATGGAATGCACTTGGGGAACAGGTTGTGGAAGCAAATACTATTCATACTTTTAAAACTAGGTATGATAGGGAAATGGGACAGGAGTCATTGCTGTAAACAACCGATAGCTGGAAAGGCGGGATCCAAGAGTCAATGCTCGATCCTGCAAGCACAAATAGGTGAGTACAAATAGGTGAGTACACACACACACACACACATAATATATGTATATATACATATATATATATATATATATATATATATATATATATATATATATATATATATATATATATATATATATATATGATTATAAACGAGAATATCGATATCTTTTCATGATGAGAAAAGAAATGCAGATATCGATACCTCTTCGTGATTATAAACGCAGATAGCGATAACTCTTCGCAAATGAGAAACGCACATATCAACATCCCATTTTAATGTGAAATGCAGCTACCAATACCTTTCGTGATGATAAACGCAGATATCCATATCTCTTCTTCATTGCAATATCCGTCAAGCTATTGTCGAACTGACTCTTCTGTAGGGAATTAATATCCTTCCGTCTGTCAGGTATCTAGTTCCGTCCAAGTATTTTCTTGCTCGACATTTTTCCAAAGTCAGGAGGAAAAAAAATAGTTTTGTACCCCCAAAAACATCTTCTTTTCTGCTTTAAGAATTTGTCGAATTAAGGTGAAACTCATGTTTTTTCCCGCGCTCTTTGTTGACGTTTTTGTACCGGAGACCCTGATTGGTTGCCGCCCACGGAGAATAGATCTTGTTGACATGAGAGAGCGGTGCTGATTAGTTGCCGCTGACGACTGTTTGTTTATGTTTTAAAGCGGACGTTGCTGATTGGTTGCAACAGTCGGGAGAATGGATTCTATTGACATGGGAGACGTGACATGATTGGTAGCTTTGAAAAAGCTGGCGCCAGTGACGTCACGATACTGTTAAATATATAAATCTAACAGAGACGCTGAATCAAATACTTCATGTGAGTGCGGAGGGAGAGAGAAGACTACTCTGCCACACAGGGTCTAATGTTTGCTGTTACTGGATGAGCGGAAAGATCATTTCTTACAAACAAGAGATATCAGCAAAGGTCCCTAAAATGTTTTCACAACGAAAACAGGTAATTCAGTCTTTTTTTTAGGAGGGGGGGGGGGTAACTGATGCAATGTTGATCATACGTTGAACTAGAATATCTTACGTGCTGTCAACATTGTCTGGCAGCGATCATAACTTACAATACATTATCTTATTACATGTAACTTTTGGTGGTGGGATAAATCCTTACTTAGACATAAAACCAGTAAGCAAATAATACATTTTTTAATGCGTTTTATCTGGGAAAAATTAATTGGACATTATCATGGGAAGTGATTGTACTTCATCTTAGCAAATCACAGTACTTAAGTAACTTTATTACCATCACATGATCACCGTTATACCAACACAGAATCACCGTTATACCAACAGAGGATCAACGTTATACCAACACAGATTCACCGATATACAAACACAGGATCAACGTTATACCAACAGAGGATCAACGTTATACCAACACAGGATCACCGTTATACCAACACAGAATCACCGATATACTAACACAGAATCACCGTTATACCAACAAAGAATCACCGTTATACCAACACAGAATCACCGTTATACCAATACAGGATCACCGATATACCAACACAGGATCAACGTTACACTAACACAGAATCACCGTTATACCAACACAGTATAACCGTTATAACATCATAGGATCAACGTTATACATCACGGTATCACCGTTATACCAAAACAGGAACACCGATATACCAACACATAATCAACGTTATACAAAAACAGAATCAACGTTATACCAATACTGAATCACCGTTACACCAACACAGAATCACCGTTATACCTTCACAGAATCAAAGTTATACCAAAACAGAATCAAAGTTATGCCAACACAGAATCACCGTTATACCAACACTGGATCAATGTTATACCAACACAGGATCACTGTTATACCAACACAAGATCACCGTCATTTCAACACAAGATCAACGTTATACCAACACAGGATCACCGTTATACCATCACAGGATCATCGTTATACCAAGAGAGGATAAACGTTTACCAACACAGAATCACCGTTATACCAAAGCAGAATCAGAGTTATACCAACAGAGAATCAGAGTTATATTATCAAAGAAAACCCGTTATTCAAACACAGAGTCACCGTTATTCCAACACATTATCAGAGTTATACACAGGATCAACGTTATACATCACAAATCAACGTTATACCATTATCACTGGATCAACGTTATACCAACACAGGATCACTGTTATACCAACACTGGATCAACGTTATACCAACATAAGATCAACGTCATTCCAACACAGGATCAACGTTATACCAACACAGGATCAACGTTATACCAACACAGGATCAACGTTATACCAACACAGGATCATCGTTATACCAACACTGGATCAACGTTATACCAACATAAGATCAATGTCATTCCAACACAGGATCAACGTTATACCAACACAGGATCAACGTTATACCAACACAGGATCAACGTTATACCAACACAGGATCAACGTTATACCAACACAGGATCAACGTTATACCAACACAGGATCAACGTCATACTAACACAGGATCACTAATATTCCAACACAGGATTATCGTTATACTAAGACAGGATAAACGTTTACCAACACAGAATCACCGTTATACCAACACAGAATCACCGTTTTCACAACACAGCATCAGAGTTATTCCAACACAGAATTACCGTTATACCAGCACAGAATCAGAGTTATACCAACACAGAATCAAAGTTATACCAACACAGAATCTAAGTTATACCAACACAGAATTAGAGTTACATCAACACCTAATGACTCTTATACCAACACAGGATCAACATTATAGGAACACATGATCACTATTATACCAACACAGAATCGACGTTATACCGACAGAGGATCATCGGTATACCAACATAGAATCAACGTTATACCAACACATGGTCAACGTTATACCAACATTGGATAAACGTTATTCCAACAGAGGATCAACGTTATACCAATACAGAATCACCGTTATACCAACAGAGGATCAGCGTAACACCAACATAGGATCAACGTTTTAAGAACACAGAATCAACGTAATACATACGAAGAATCAACGTAATACATAAGAAGAATCACCGTTATACAACACAGAATGACCGTTATACCAACACAGAATCACCGTTATATTAACACAGAATGACCGTTAAACCAACACAGAATCTCCGTTATACCAACACAGAAACACCGTTATACATACGAAGAATCACCGTTATACAACACAGAATCACAGTTATACCAACACAGAATCACCGTTTTCACAACACAGAATCAGAGTTATTCCAACACAGAATCACCGTTATACCAACACAGAATCAGAGTTATACCAACACAGAATCAGAGTTATTCCAACACAGAATCAGAGTTATTCCAACACAGAATCAGAGTTATACCTACACAGAATCAACGTTTTACCAACACAGGATCAACGTTATACCAACACAGGAACACCGTTATTCCTACACTGAATCACCGTTATACTAACAGAGAATCAGCGTTATACCAACAGATGATCAAAGTTATACCAACATAAGATCAACGTCATTCTAACACAGGATCAACATTATATCAACATATGATCAACGTCATTCTAACACAGGATCAACGTTATACCAAAACAGGTTCAAAGTCATACCAACACAGGATCAATGTTATACCATCACAGGATCACCGTTATACCAACACAGGATCAATGTTATACCAACACAGGATCACCGTTATACCAACACAGAATCAGAGTTATACCAACACAGAATCAGAGTTATTCCTAGAGTTATACACACAGGATCAGAGTTATATCAACACAGAATCACCGTTATACCAACACAGAGTCACCGTTATACCAACACAGAATTATTGTTATACCAACAGAGAATCAGAGTTATACCAACACAGAATCAGAGTTATATCAACACAGAATCACCCTTATACAAGCACAGGATCACCGTTATACCAACACAGGATCAATGTTATACCAACACAGGATCACCGTTATACCAACACAGGATCACCGTTATACCAACACAGGATCACCGTTATACCAACACAGGATCACCGTTACACCAACACAGGTAGCAGGTCCATTGTTCATCACAATGAAATGTGTGAAGTAAAACATGTGTATGGGGCAAGTAACAAAGTCAGTAGACTAACAGATGTTGTCACAGCTCGTATAAGACTGTCAAAAGTATCTCTGTCAGTTCGGCTTGTATAGGGATCTAGATGAAGTAAAATGTAAAGTGTGTGGACAAAGACAGAGACACACACTCGAACACTATATCTTGGATTGCAGTAAAATTGAGCTACTTAGAGACAAATCTAAGTTCACTCTGTTTGATATTGCAACCTATCTTATTACCATGGATAAATTACCTGAAATCCTTGCACTGTATCCACATTTCGCTAGCAGTAGATAAACGACATATGAGGTTCATAAACAAATAGTGTATTGTGAAGACTAATATTAAACAGGAGCTCCCCTATGTCTCTGTAATATGTCTACTGGTCAAACTACTATGTATTTGCGATGAGACCTATCATTAATGTTTAATGATATACTGTAAATATAGCTCTTGAAATAGCACATTCTTTGTAACTAGCTGACATTGTATCTATAGGATGTGAAGGATAGATGAAATTGTTTATGTAATAATCTAAGATGAGGTCTGATAAAGACCTTTTGTGCCCTCTGTAATGCTTTTTGCGCTACCGCTCACAGGATGGGTATGGAGTGCACAATTAACTAGCCGCCTCCGGCGGCAACAATCAAACCCAGAATTACCGTTATACCAATACAGGATCAACGTTATACAATCACAGAATCACCGTAATACCAACACAGAATCACTGTTATACCAACACAGGATCACCGATATTCGAACACAGAATCACTGATATTCGAACACAGAATCACTGATATTCCAACACAGTATCACTGTTGTACCAACACAGGATCAACGTTATATCAACAAAGGACCAACGTGATACCAACACAGGATCAACGTTATTCCAACACAGGATCACCGTTAACCCAACACAGGATCACCGTTATACCAACACAGGATCACCGTTATACCCCACACGGGGTCAACGTTATACCAACACAGGATCACCGTTATACCCCACACGGGGTCAACGTTATACCAACACAGGATCATCGTTATACCAACACAGACTCTACGTTATACCAACTCAGGCTCCACTTTATACCAACACAGGATCAACGTTATACCAACAGAGAATCACCATTACACCAATACAGAATGAGAGTTATTCCTACACAGGATCACCGATATACCAACATAGGATCAACGTTTTTACCAACACATGATCAACGTCATTCCAACACAGGAGCAACGGTATATCAACACAGGATCAATGCTATACCAACTTAGGATCAAAGTTATACCAACACAGGATCATCGTTACAACAAAACAGGATCAATGTTATACCAACACAGGAACAACGGCATATCAACACAGGATCAATGCTATTCCAACACAGGATCAAAGTTATACCAACTCAGAATCAATGTTATACTTACACAGAATCACCATTATACCAACACAGGATCAACGTTATACCAACATAGGATCAACGTTTTACCAACACAGGATCAATGTTATACTAACACAGGATCAATGTTATACTAACACAGGATCAATGTTATACCAACACAGGATCAATGTTATACCAACACAGGATCAACGTTATACAAAAACATGATCAACCTTATACCATCACAGGATCAATGTTATTTCAACACAGGATCAATGTTATACCAACACAGAATCATCATTATACCATCAAAGGATGAACGTTATACTAACACATGATTATCGTTATAAAATACAGGATCACCGTTATACCAATACAGGATCAACGGTATACCACCACAGGATCACTGTTATACCAACACAGGATCACCGTTATATAAACACAGAATCACGGTTATACGAACACAAAATAGTAGTTATACCATCACAGAATCACCGTTATACCTATACTCGATCACCGTTATACCAATACAGGATCAACGTTATACCTACAATGGATCAATGTTATTCCAAAATCCGATCACCGTTATTGCAACACATGTTCACTGTTATACCCTCAAAGGATCATCGTTGTACCAACACAGGATAAACGTTATACCAACACAAGTTCAACGTTATACCAAAACGGGATCATCGTTATACTTACACAGATTCAGAGTTATATGAACTCATGATCCCAGTTATACCAACAGAGGAACACCGTTATACCAACACAGGACCACCGTTATACCAACACAGGATCAACGTTATACCAACACAGGATCAACGTTATACCAATACAGGATCAACTTTATACCAACAAAAGATCAACGTTATACCAACACAAAATGAACGTTATACCAACACAGAACCACCGTTATATCAACACAGGATCAACATTATTCCAACAGAGGATCAACGTTATACCAATATAGGATCAACGTTTTACCAACACAGCATCACTGTTATACCAAAACAGGATCAACGTTATACCAGCACAAAATCAACGTTATACCAACACAGAATCACCGTTATACCAAAACAGGATCAACTTTATACAACACAGAAACAACGTTATACCAACACAGAATCACCGTTATAGCAACACAGAATCACCGTTATACCATCAAAGAATCAGAGTTTTACCAACACAGAATCAACATTACCAAACACAGAATCTCCACTATACCAACACAGGATCAATGTTATACGAACTAAGGATCACTGTTATACCAACACAGGATCACCGTCATTTCAACACAGGATCAACATTATACCATCAGAGGATCAACGTTATACCAACATAGGATCAACGTTATACCAACACACGATCACCGTTATACCAACACAGAATCAGAGTTTTTCCAACCCAGGATCACCGATATAGAAACACAGGTTCACAGTTATACCAACACTGGATTACCATTATACCAATACAGACTCAGAGTTATTCCAACACATGATCAACGATATACCAACACAGGATCAACGTTATACCAACACAGGATACACGTTATGCCAATACATGATCGACTATATATCAACACAGGATCACCAATATACCAATACAGAATCACCATTATACCAACACAGGATCAAAGTTATATTATCACAGAATCACTGGTATACCAACACAGGATCAACGTCATACCAACACAGGATCAACGTTATACCAACATAAGATCAACGGCATTCCAACACAGGATTAACTTTATACCAACACAGGATCAATGTTATTCCAACGCAGGATCACTGATATTCCAACACAGGATCACCATTATACCAAGACAGGTAAACATTATACCAACACAGAATCACCGTTAAGCCAAAACAGGATCACCGTTATATCAACACAGGATCAATGATATACTAACACAGGATCAACATTATACCAACACATGATCAACGTTATTGATGATGGTGGTACCGTCTCTGTCTCTGACCGCTGCTGCTCACTCACGTATGTTGTGCTGCTTGGGGTCCCTTTTGAGTTGACAAAAGACCTGTTTCAATGATATTTTGGAAACTATGAGACCATGGTGTCACTCCGGTTGAATACCATTTTTTCTGGCAGGTGGAGGGGGGGTCTCGTGTGGTACCAGGACTCTCGCCCTGCGCCTCAAGTCTCCCGTTCCACTAACTGTTACATTGATGGGCAACATCATGTGCGCCTTCTATGCGTGGAAGCATAGGACAAGTTTTCGGTGTGGACTTGCAGGTGGGCTGCACTGGTGTGGCGGCTGCACCGGTGAATTTGTTTCGCGAGGAGGAATTTTCCGTGTTGATAGCTACGGACCTGTTGCCTTGTGATGGTGTGATAGGCGAGGCTTCCTTACCGTCTGCTGCCCCGGTGGTGTTACCGGGTTCCTCGACCTCTGTTCCAGTGAGTCCAGGTGGTGGTGTGTAAGGATCCGCCCCCGTGGTTCGCATCCTCGCCTCGAGTGGCTCCTTCCCCTACGCAGGCTTCCTTGCCTCGGCAGGCTCCTTCACCTCTGCCGGGTCCTTCTTCTCTGCCGGTTCCCGCGTCTCCGCAGACTACCTCGCCTGTGCTGGTCCCTTTACCTCTGCCAGTTCCGGTGTCACCTATGGGGTGTGGCCTTGTGCCCGCCTGTCGTCGAGGCTGCTGTGCTTCGGGGTCGAGCTTTCACCGCCATGGGGCGGACGGCCGAGGGCTCTTCTCGGGTGGCTCCTGCTGTGGCGACAGTTCCGACGATCAGTAACCTGTGTCGAAGCGGTCTCGGAAGGCTAGGAGTGTGTCACCCCCCCCCCCCTCATGCGTGGGCTGCAGAATGTGATGTTGAGAACTTTGAGGGCTCTTCCTATATGGAGTGCGCGGTCGGTGTGCTGGGGGCTGGTTTGGTTCCAGTGGGTGGCTTGGGCCCTGGTGTAGACCCTGTTGAAGAGGTGGGGGCCGGTGCGGGGAACTTGGTTCCTGTTTCGGAGACCTCGCCCACGTCCGTTTGTTCCAGTTCCCCGTGGGGGTGGTATCCCCCTTCCAAGGATGTTGGTGAGCATCGTGAGTTGATGTTGGTTCTGAAGAAGGACGCTCACCCGGTGAGTTCTTTGCCCCCGCCCCCTGCATCGTCGGCGCCGGTATTGCCGCCTCTCCAGCCTCAGCCTTCTTCTTCGGTGTCCTCTGTTCGGGGGCGACCGCCTCCGCCCGGGTTTCCACCTGACATAGTGGTTCCGGAGTTCATGGTGCGCCAGCAGCGTCGTGGGGATATCCGCCCTACCGACCAAGAATGGTTAACTCTGAATGCCAATGTTCTCTGACGTATCCGAAGGCGAATTACCTTGAGAAATATGGAGATTCTTCATATTTTTTAATTTGATCCTGTTGCACCCGATTCCTATGTATTACGGTGTTGTGTTCGTGTCTGTATGTGTGGTTGTGGGGTTTGTCGTGTGTGTGTGTGTATGGTTGGGGTTTTGTTACCGGTTCCTGCGTGTTCCGGTGTTTCTGCTTGTGGGTTTGGGTCTGTGGTTAAGGTTTGGTTTTTCCGGTTCCTGTACGTTCCGGTGTTTGTTATGGTGTGTGTCCGTGTGTGGCTGTGGGGTTTTCTTATTTACTGTGTCATGTCTTTTCTCCTTGTATTTCTTGTGGTTCATTTTATGTATAAAGTTTAATTTTTTTCCGCTTTCCGGTTCAATTGTGTTCCCGGACTGTGTTTTTGTGTGCATTGGTTTTTGTATGGCTCTTCTGGATTGGTTTGTTTTGTGTTATATTTTTTAATTGTCTTTTTTGTGTGTGTCTCTGGTTGTGTTTGTATGTGTGTTATTTCTTTCACGTTCTGTGCTCTGTCTCATTCTTTGTGTTTCTTTTGTTGCTTTCTTACTGTTTTAGGGTTTATGTAACGTATTTGGTGTTCCTTGTGTGTAATTTGTTGGCCGAGTGTGAGGGATGTTTTTGTTCGTCGTCTGACGTGATTTCCTCTTGTAATTAATTGTGCTTCTCTTATAAATAAAAAATATGACTTTTTATCTAAGTCTAAAGATCAAATTTAATTTGTCTTCGAGATTTAAAACACAAGAAAGCACACCAGCATTTAGAAATCTTACTGTGGAAATTACACAAAAAATATTATTGATCTGGTTGCTATGCAGACGATGGATAACGCGGCAATGTTGCAATAACGTGGCTTAAGATGTGTTGACCAAACTGCACATCAGAAAGTGAAGCAAGAACGACGTTTCAGTCCGTCCTGGACCGATATCAAGCCGTTTGATTTTGCAATAATCAGTTGCATTAAGTAACGCAAAAGCCACGGCCCTTATCAAATCTGGTAATTGTATAATTTTCATCGTCATTCAGTTCATTCAATCATTTTAATGTTGACCAAACAACACAGTAGAAAGTGAAGGGACGACGACGTTTCGGTCCGTCCTGGACAAATCTCAAGTCGATTGAGAATCGACTTGAGAATGGTCAGGACGGACCGAAACGTTGTCGTCCCTTCACTTTCTAGTGTGTGGTTTGGTCAATATATTTCCGCCACGGTATTGTGACTCCTCGTCTGCATTCATTTTAATGTATATAGAATTCTCATTAGATATTGTTGAAACTATTTTTGACTGGAAACAGGTAGCCAGTGTGTTTATACAAATTAGGTCCCCTTTACAAGGGTTATATCGATGACCCCCATGGTGAAAGAACTTCCCCTCCCCCTCCCCCTCCTCCCCGATGATGCAAGCCCACAACAAACTGACTAACTCCTCGGTACCTATTTACGGCTAGGTGAACAGGAACATGAACTATCAGGGGAGATCACAAACCCATTACGACTATATAGCACAGCAGGGGCATGAGGTGATAGGAAATGTACCCAACAATTTCCCTTCTGCCCAGGATTCGAACCCGGAATATTGAGGTGAGAATGAAACAGATTGTACTACCGGAATGCAATCCGTCCGCGACTCAAGTCCATTACATCCACCAGTCACCCCCACAAACGCATTCATAGATTTTAACATGCTGTTCATTCAAAACAAGAATTTTCTAAAATATAAATTAATATTAAAATATATTAGCATATTGTGCATATATAGGCATAGGTTAGGTTAGGTTAGGTGTTTAGGCGATTATTTGTATTTGTAGTACGTGGATGAAGCATTTATTGCGATGTGGTTCGAACAAAACTCGTCAGTGAAGCACTTGTTCCGGAAGTTTTCGAACGAAATCAGTTGCGAGTCGTGTGTAAACCGTTTTTCATTCATAAACAGGGGTTTGACGGGTGCATGGAATCACTTTTGGATCTTTGTTTGGAGGACGGGCTGCAGAATGAAGTGTGTCGTGTGAGTGTTCAGCCCGTTCTATAAACAAAGATCCAAATGGGATTCCATGCACCTGCCAACCCCACTCCCCCTGTTTAGATATTGTTAATACATACATATATATATATATATATATATATATATATATATATATATATATATATATATATATATATATATATATATATATATATATATATATATATATATATATATATATATATATATAATATATATATATATATATATATATATATATATATATATATATATATATATATATATATATATATATATATATATATATATATATATATATATATATATATATATATATAATATATATATATATATATATATATATATATTATTAAATATGACCGAAAAAGTAAGATTAATAATTCTAACACGAATTTTCTCATCTTTCGTACATTACGCTTCACTGTTGGAGGTAAATCAAAAATCAATTCTCCAAAATTCATTTTTATTTCTAGTCTGACGCGACACGGGCGCGTTTCGTAAAACTTATTACATTTTCAAAGACTTTAGTTCACAAATACACAACTGAATAGAACTTACGTATCTCCGATTTTATATCTACATTTGAGTGAGGTGAAAGGGGGGATGTGGCATTAACACAAGACAGAACAAAATGTGGTATTAATAGGGTATTAATTTCATCAACACAAGACAGAACAAGAGTATTAATAGGTATTAATTTCATCAACACAAGACAGAACACGAAACAATGGATATTGAATAGAAGTGTTTGTAGAAAGCCTATTGGTCCATATTTCTTGATGCTTCTATATTGGAGCGGAGTCTTGAGGTGGGTAGAATATAGTTGTGCAATAATTGGCTGTTGATTGCTGGTGTTGACTTCTTGATGTGTAGTGCCTCGCAAACGTCAAGCCGCCTGCTATCGCTGTATCTATGCACAACTATATTCTACCCACCTCAAGACTCCGCTCCAATATAGAAGCATCAAGAAATATGGACCAATAGGCTTTCTACAAACACTTCTATTCAATATCCATTGTTTCGTGTTCTGTCTTGTGTTGATGAAATTAATACCCTATTAATACTCTTGTTCTGTCTTGTGTTGATGAAATTAATACCCTATTAATACCACATTTTGTTCTGTCTTGTGTTAATGCCACATCACCCCTTTCACCTCACTCAATTGTAGATATAAAATTGGAGATACGTAAGTTCATTCAGTTGTGTATTTGTGAACTAAAGTCTTTGAAAATGTAATAAGTTTTACGAAACGCGCACGTGTCGCGTCAGACTAGAAATAAAAATGAATTTTGGAGAATTGATTTTTGATTTACCTCCAACAGTGAAGCGTAATGTATGAAAGATTGAGAAAATTCGTGTTAGAATAATTAATCTTACTTTTTCGGTCATATTTAATAATATATGTCTACAGGAAAGACTGCTACCAAAATATACTAATATATATATATATATATATATATATATATATATATATATATATATATATATATATATATATATATATATATATATATAAATATATATATATATATATATATATATATATATATATATATATATAAATATATATATATATATATATATATTAAATATATATATATATATATATATATAATATATATATATATATATATATATATGCGAACAAGCCTGAATGGTCCCCAGGACAATATGCAACTGAAAACTCACACCCCAGAAGTGACTCGAACCCATACTCCCATGAGCAACGCAACTGGTATGTACAAGACGCCTTAATCCACTTGACCATCACGACCGGACATAATGAGGTGATAGCCGAAGCTATTTGAACCACCCCACCGCCGACACTCGGATGGTAATCTTGGGCATAGCATTTTACCAATCACCTCATTCTTTGGGGCACACGTGAGGAACACAAATGCGAACAAGCCTGAATAGTCCCCAGGACAATATGCAACTGAAAACTCACACCCCAGAAGTGACTTGAACCCATACTCCCAGGAGCAACACAACTGGTATGTACAAGACGCCTTAATCCACTTGACCATCACGACCGGACATAATGAGGTGATAGCCGAAGCTATTTGAACCACCCCACCGCCGGCACTCGGATGGTAATCTT
>NW_025566040.1:70000-128566 GCF_020424385.1 Procambarus clarkii | reverse complement strand
CATAATAAGCACCTGTGAGTGCTGTGCTAGGCCCAGCAATATTGATGTTAGCTTCTTGGCCTCATAATATAGCACCTAGGAGTGCTATGCTAGGCCCAGCAATATTGATGTTAGCTTCTTGGCCTCATAATATAGCACCTATGAGTGCTATGCTAATATAGCACCTATGAGTGCTATGCTAATATAGCACCTAGGAGTGCTATGCTAATATAGCACCTATGAGTGCTATGCTAATATAGCACCTATGAGTGCTATGCTAATATAGCACCTAGGAGTGCTATGCTAATATAGCACCTATGAGTGCTATGCTAATATAGCACCTAGGAGTGCTATGCTAATATAGCACCTAGGAGTGCTATGCTAATATAGCACCTAGGAGTGCTATGCTAATATAGCACCTAGGAGTGCTATGCTAATATAGCACCTAGGAGTGCTATGCTAATATAGCACCTATGAGTGCTATGCTAATATAGCACCTAGGAGTGCTATGCTAATATAGCACCTATGAGTGCTATGCTAATATAGCACCTAGGAGTGCTATGCTAATATAGCACCTAGGAGTGCTATGCTAATATAGCACCTATGAGTGCTATGCTAATATAGCACCTATGAGTGCTATGCTAATATAGCACCTATGAGTGCTATGCTAATATAGCACCTAGGAGTGCTATGCTAATATAGCACCTATGAGTGCTATGCTAATATAGCACCTATGAGTGCTATGCTAATATAGCACCTAGGAGTGCTATGCTAATATAGCACCTAGGAGTGCTATGCTAATATAGCACCTATGAGTGCTATGCTAATATAGCACCTAGGAGTGCTATGCTAATATAGCACCTATGAGTGCTATGCTAATATAGCACCTATGAGTGCTATGCTAATATAGCACCTAGGAGTGCTATGCTAATATAGCACCTAGGAGTGCTATGCTAATATAGCACCTATGAGTGCTATGCTAATATAGCACCTAGGAGTGCTATGCTAATATAGCACCTAGGAGTGCTATGCTAATATAGCACCTATGAGTGCTATGCTAATATAGCACCTATGAGTGCTATGCTAATATAGCACCTAGGAGTGCTATGCTAATATAGCACCTATGAGTGCTATGCTAATATAGCACCTATGAGTGCTATGCTAATATAGCACCTAGGAGTGCTATGCTAATATAGCACCTATGAGTGCTATGCTAATATAGCACCTATGAGTGCTATGCTAATATAGCACCTAGGAGTGCTATGCTAATATAGCACCTATGAGTGCTATGCTAATATAGCACCTATGAGTGCTATGCTAATATAGCACCTAGGAGTGCTATGCTAGGCCCAGCAATATTGATGTTAGCTTCTTGGCCTCATAATATAGCACCTAGGAGTGCTATGCTAGGCCCAGCAATATTGATGTTAGCTTCTTGGCCTCATAATATAGCACCTAGGAGTGCTATGCTAGGCCCAGCAATATTGATGTTAGCTTCTTGGCCTCATAATATAGCACCTGTGAGTGCTATGCTAGGCCCAGCAATATTGATGTTAGCTTCTTGGCCTCATAATATAGCACCTAGGAGTGCTATGCTAGGCCCAGCAATATTGATGTTAGCTTCTTGGCCTCATAATATAGCACCTGTGAGTGCTATGCTAGGCCCAGCAATATTGATGTTAGCTTCTTGGCCTCATAATATAGCACCTAGGAGTGCTATGCTAGGCCCAGCAATATTCATGTTAGCTTCTTGGCCTCATAATATAGCACCTGTGAGTGCTGTGCTAGGCCCAGCAATATTGATGTTAGCTTCTTGGCCTCATAATATAGCACCTAGGAGTGCTATGCTAGGCCCAGCAATATTGATGTTAGCTTCTTGGCCTCATAATATAGCACCTATGAGTGCTATGCTAGGCCCAGCAATATTGATGTTAGCTTCTTGGCCTCATAATATAGCACCTGTGAGTGCTATGCTAGGCCCAGCAATATTGATGTTAGCTTCTTGGCCTCATAATATAGCACCTAGGAGTGCTATGCTAGGCCCAGCAATATTCATGTTAGCTTCTTGGCCTCATAATATAGCACCTGTGAGTGCTATGCTAGGCCCAGCAATATTGATGTTAGCTTCTTGGCCTCATAATATAGCACCTAGGAGTGCTATGCTAGGCCCAGCAATATTGATGTTAGCTTCTTGGCCTCATAATATAGCACCTGTGAGTGCTATGCTAGGCCCAGGAATATTGATGTTAGCTTCTTGGCCTCATAATATAGCACCTAGGAGTGCTATGCTAGGCCCAGCAATATTGATGTTAGCTTCTTGGCCTCATAATATAGCACCTAGGAGTGCTATGCTAGGCCCAGCAATATTGATGTTAGCTTCTTGGCCTCATAATATAGCACCTGTGAGTGCTATGCTAGGCCCAGCAATATTGATGTTAGCTTCTTGGCCTCATAATATAGCACCTAGGAGTGCTATGCTAGGCCCAGCAATATTGATGTTAGCTTCTTGGCCTCATAATATAGCACCTGTGAGTGCTATGCTAGGCCCAGCAATATTGATGTTAGCTTCTTGGCCTCATAATATAGCACCTAGGAGTGCTATGCTAGGCCCAGCAATATTCATGTTAGCTTCTTGGCCTCATAATATAGCACCTGTGAGTGCTATGCTAGGCCCAGCAATATTGATGTTAGCTTCTTGGCCTCATAATATAGCACCTAGGAGTGCTATGCTAGGCCCAGCAATATTGATGTTAGCTTCTTGGCCTCATAATATAGCACCTGTGAGTGCTATGCTAGGCCCAGGAATATTGATGTTAGCTTCTTGGCCTCATAATATAGCACCTAGGAGTGCTATGCTAGGCCCAGCAATATTGATGTTAGCTTCTTGGCCTCATAATATAGCACCTAGGAGTGCTATGCTAGGCCCAGCAATATTCATGTTAGCTTCTTGGCCTCATAATATAGCACCTGTGAGTGCTATGCTAGGCCCAGCAATATTGATGTTAGCTTCTTGGCCTCATAATATAGCACCTAGGAGTGCTATGCTAGGCCCAGCAATATTGATGTTAGCTTCTTGGCCTCATAATATAGCACCTGTGAGTGCTATGCTAGGCCCAGGAATATTGATGTTAGCTTCTTGGCCTCATAATATAGCACCTAGGAGTGCTATGCTAGGCCCAGCAATATTGATGTTAGCTTCTTGGCCTCATAATATAGCACCTAGGAGTGCTATGCTAATATAGCACCTAGGAGTGCTATGCTAATATAGCACCTAGGAGTGCTATGCTAATATAGCACCTAGGAGTGCTATGCTAATATAGCACCTATGAGTGCTATGCTAATATAGCACCTAGGAGTGCTATGCTAATATAGCACCTATGAGTGCTATGCTAATATAGCACCTAGGAGTGCTATGCTAATATAGCACCTAGGAGTGCTATGCTAATATAGCACCTATGAGTGCTATGCTAATATAGCACCTATGAGTGCTATGCTAATATAGCACCTATGAGTGCTATGCTAATATAGCACCTAGGAGTGCTATGCTAATATAGCACCTATGAGTGCTATGCTAATATAGCACCTATGAGTGCTATGCTAATATAGCACCTAGGAGTGCTATGCTAATATAGCACCTAGGAGTGCTATGCTAATATAGCACCTATGAGTGCTATGCTAATATAGCACCTAGGAGTGCTATGCTAATATAGCACCTATGAGTGCTATGCTAATATAGCACCTATGAGTGCTATGCTAATATAGCACCTAGGAGTGCTATGCTAATATAGCACCTAGGAGTGCTATGCTAATATAGCACCTATGAGTGCTATGCTAATATAGCACCTAGGAGTGCTATGCTAATATAGCACCTAGGAGTGCTATGCTAATATAGCACCTATGAGTGCTATGCTAATATAGCACCTATGAGTGCTATGCTAATATAGCACCTAGGAGTGCTATGCTAATATAGCACCTATGAGTGCTATGCTAATATAGCACCTATGAGTGCTATGCTAATATAGCACCTAGGAGTGCTATGCTAATATAGCACCTATGAGTGCTATGCTAATATAGCACCTATGAGTGCTATGCTAATATAGCACCTAGGAGTGCTATGCTAATATAGCACCTATGAGTGCTATGCTAATATAGCACCTATGAGTGCTATGCTAATATAGCACCTAGGAGTGCTATGCTAGGCCCAGCAATATTGATGTTAGCTTCTTGGCCTCATAATATAGCACCTAGGAGTGCTATGCTAGGCCCAGCAATATTGATGTTAGCTTCTTGGCCTCATAATATAGCACCTAGGAGTGCTATGCTAGGCCCAGCAATATTGATGTTAGCTTCTTGGCCTCATAATATAGCACCTGTGAGTGCTATGCTAGGCCCAGCAATATTGATGTTAGCTTCTTGGCCTCATAATATAGCACCTAGGAGTGCTATGCTAGGCCCAGCAATATTGATGTTAGCTTCTTGGCCTCATAATATAGCACCTGTGAGTGCTATGCTAGGCCCAGCAATATTGATGTTAGCTTCTTGGCCTCATAATATAGCACCTAGGAGTGCTATGCTAGGCCCAGCAATATTCATGTTAGCTTCTTGGCCTCATAATATAGCACCTGTGAGTGCTGTGCTAGGCCCAGCAATATTGATGTTAGCTTCTTGGCCTCATAATATAGCACCTAGGAGTGCTATGCTAGGCCCAGCAATATTGATGTTAGCTTCTTGGCCTCATAATATAGCACCTATGAGTGCTATGCTAGGCCCAGCAATATTGATGTTAGCTTCTTGGCCTCATAATATAGCACCTGTGAGTGCTATGCTAGGCCCAGCAATATTGATGTTAGCTTCTTGGCCTCATAATATAGCACCTAGGAGTGCTATGCTAGGCCCAGCAATATTCATGTTAGCTTCTTGGCCTCATAATATAGCACCTGTGAGTGCTATGCTAGGCCCAGCAATATTGATGTTAGCTTCTTGGCCTCATAATATAGCACCTAGGAGTGCTATGCTAGGCCCAGCAATATTGATGTTAGCTTCTTGGCCTCATAATATAGCACCTGTGAGTGCTATGCTAGGCCCAGGAATATTGATGTTAGCTTCTTGGCCTCATAATATAGCACCTAGGAGTGCTATGCTAGGCCCAGCAATATTGATGTTAGCTTCTTGGCCTCATAATATAGCACCTAGGAGTGCTATGCTAGGCCCAGCAATATTGATGTTAGCTTCTTGGCCTCATAATATAGCACCTGTGAGTGCTATGCTAGGCCCAGCAATATTGATGTTAGCTTCTTGGCCTCATAATATAGCACCTAGGAGTGCTATGCTAGGCCCAGCAATATTGATGTTAGCTTCTTGGCCTCATAATATAGCACCTGTGAGTGCTATGCTAGGCCCAGCAATATTGATGTTAGCTTCTTGGCCTCATAATATAGCACCTAGGAGTGCTATGCTAGGCCCAGCAATATTCATGTTAGCTTCTTGGCCTCATAATATAGCACCTGTGAGTGCTATGCTAGGCCCAGCAATATTGATGTTAGCTTCTTGGCCTCATAATATAGCACCTAGGAGTGCTATGCTAGGCCCAGCAATATTGATGTTAGCTTCTTGGCCTCATAATATAGCACCTGTGAGTGCTATGCTAGGCCCAGGAATATTGATGTTAGCTTCTTGGCCTCATAATATAGCACCTAGGAGTGCTATGCTAGGCCCAGCAATATTGATGTTAGCTTCTTGGCCTCATAATATAGCACCTAGGAGTGCTATGCTAGGCCCAGCAATATTCATGTTAGCTTCTTGGCCTCATAATATAGCACCTGTGAGTGCTATGCTAGGCCCAGCAATATTGATGTTAGCTTCTTGGCCTCATAATATAGCACCTAGGAGTGCTATGCTAGGCCCAGCAATATTGATGTTAGCTTCTTGGCCTCATAATATAGCACCTGTGAGTGCTATGCTAGGCCCAGGAATATTGATGTTAGCTTCTTGGCCTCATAATATAGCACCTAGGAGTGCTATGCTAGGCCCAGCAATATTGATGTTAGCTTCTTGGCCTCATAATATAGCACCTAGGAGTGCTATGCTAGGCCCAGCAATATTGATGTTAGCTTCTTGGCCTCATAATATAGCACCTGTGAGTGCTATGCTAGGCCCAGCAATATTGATGTTAGCTTCTTGGCCTCATAATATAGCACCTATGAGTGCTATGCTAGGCCCAGCAATATTGATGTTAGCTTCTTGGCCTCATAATATAGCACCTGTGAGTGCTATGCTAGGCCCAGCAATATTGATGTTAGCTTCTTGGCCTCATAATATAGCACCTAGGAGTGCTATGCTAGGCCCAGCAATATTCATGTTAGCTTCTTGGCCTCATAATATAGCACCTGTGAGTGCTATGCTAGGCCCAGCAATATTGATGTTAGCTTCTTGGCCTCATAATATAGCACCTAGGAGTGCTATGCTAGGCCCAGCAATATTGATGTTAGCTTCTTGGCCTCATAATATAGCACCTGTGAGTGCTATGCTAGGCCCAGGAATATTGATGTTAGCTTCTTGGCCTCATAATATAGCACCTAGGAGTGCTATGCTAGGCCCAGCAATATTGATGTTAGCTTCTTGGCCTCATAATATAGCACCTGTGAGTGCTATGCTAGGCCCAGCAATATTGATGTTAGCTTCTTGGCCTCATAATATAGCACCTAGGAGTGCTATGCTAGGCCCAGCAATATTGATGTTAGCTTCTTGGCCTCATAATATAGCACCTGTGAGTGCTATGCTAGGCCCAGCAATATTGATGTTAGCTTCTTGGCCTCATAATATAGCACCTAGGAGTGCTATGCTAGGCCCAGCAATATTGATGTTAGCTTCTTGGCCTCATAATATAGCACCTGTGAGTGCTATGCTAGGCCCAGCAATATTGATGTTAGCTTCTTGGCCTCATAATATAGCACCTAGGAGTGCTATGCTAGGCCCAGCAATATTGATGTTAGCTTCTTGGCCTCATAATATAGCACCTGTGAGTGCTATGCTAGGCCCAGCAATATTGATGTTAGCTTCTTGGCCTCATAATATAGCACCTAGGAGTGCTATGCTAGGCCCAGCAATATTGATGTTAGCTTCTTGGCCTCATAATATAGCACCTGTGAGTGCTATGCTAGGCCCAGCAATATTGATGTTAGCTTCTTGGCCTCATAATATAGCACCTAGGAGTGCTATGCTAGGCCCAGCAATATTGATGTTAGCTTCTTGGCCTCATAATATAGCACCTAGGAGTGCTATGCTAGGCCCAGCAATATTGATGTTAGCTTCTTGGCCTCATAATATAGCACCTAGGAGTGCTATGCTAGGCCCAGGAATATTGATGTTAGCTTCTTGGCCTCATAATATAGCACCTAGGAGTGCTATGCTAGGCCCAGCAATATTGATGTTAGCTTCTTGGCCTCATAATATAGCACCTGTGAGTGCTATGCTAGACCCAGCAATATTGATGTTAGCTTCTTGGCCTCATAATATAGCACCTAGGAGTGCTATGCTAGGCCCACCAATATTGATGTTAGCTTCTTGGCCTCATAATATAGCACCTGTGAGTGCTATGCTAGGCCCAGCAATATTGATGTTAGCTTCTTGGCCTCATAATATAGCCCCTAGGAGTGCTATGCTAGGCCCAGCAATATTGATGTTAGCTTCTTGGCCTCATAATATAGCACCTGTGAGTGCTATGCTAGGCCCAGCAATATTGATGTTAGCTTCTTGGCCTCATAATATAGCACCTAGGAGTGCTATGCTAGGCCCAGCAATATTGATGTTAGCTTCTTGGCCTCATAATATAGCACCTAGGAGTGCTATGCTAGGCCCAGGAATATTGATGTTAGCTTCTTGGCCTCATAATATAGCACCTAGGAGTGCTATGCTAGGCCCAGCAATATTGATGTTAGCTTCTTGGCCTCATAATATAGCACCTGTGAGTGCTATGCTAGGCCCAGCAATATTGATGTTAGCTTCTTGGCCTCATAATATAGCACCTAGGAGTGCTATGCTAGGCCCAGCAATATTGATGTTAGCTTCTTGGCCTCATAATATAGCACCTGTGAGTGCTATGCTAGGCCCAGCAATATTGATGTTAGCTTCTTGGCCTCATAATATAGCACCTAGGAGTGCTATGCTAGGCCCAGCAATATTGATGTTAGCTTCTTGGCCTCATAATATAGCACCTGTGAGTGCTATGCTAGGCCCAGCAATATTGATGTTAGCTTCTTGGCCTCATAATATAGCACCTGTGAGTGCTATGCTAGGCCCAGCAATATTGATGTTAGCTTCTTGGCCTCATAATATAGCACCTGTGAGTGCTATGCTAGGCCCAGGAATATTGATGTTAGTTTCTTGGCCTCATATTTTTTGGACTGTATATAGGAAATAGTACAACATTTTTCAATGGTCAGTCAATGCTAGAAGGTCAATGTTTGCAGTGTGGTGCACTTTCTTACACAAATACTATCTTAACAGGAGGATGGAGTGCTTAAACTTACAAGCTTCAAATTCTTGCACAAAACTTTGTCAATGATTTTCTTTGAGTTATCTCTCTGTAGTGAAGACTTTAGTGAATAGATTCTCAATGGCAGACAAATTACGTATTTTCACTAAATTATGTAATATTATAGCAATAGTTAAGGTAATTATGGTAATATTATAGTACTAGTCAAGGTAATTGTGGAAATATTACAGTAATAGTTAAGATAATTATGGTAATATTAAAGTTATAGTTAAGGTAATTATGGTCAATTCCTCTCAATATGTTACGGCATTGAACATATTTTTCGTTATATTTCTTTAGTGATGCTAGAGAGGAAAGATTCTTGAATGACAACGTTGCTGTAAATGACAGTCCATATATAGAGAAAGAAAAATACACAGACATAACAAGAGTACATATGTGAGTGTTGCAACGTAGAGGAATACTGTCTGGAGAGTGTTACATCACAGGAATACTGTCTGGTGAGTGTTACATCACAGGAATACTGTCTGGAGAGTGTTACATCACAGGAATACTGTCTGGTGAGTGTTACATCACAGGAATACTGTCTGGTGAGTGTTACATCACAGGAATACTGTCTTGTGAGTGTTACATCACAGGAATACTGTCTGGTGAGTGTTACATCACAGGAATACTGTCTTGTGAGTGTTACATCACAGGAATACTGTCTTGTGAGTGTTACATCACAGGAATACTGTCTTGTGAGTGTTACATCACAGGAATACTGTCTTGTGAGTGTTACATCACAGGAATACTGTCTTGTGAGTGTTACATCACAGGAATACTGTCTTGTGAGTGTTACATCACAGGAATACTGTCTTGTGAGTGTTACATCACAGGAATACTGTCTTGTGAGTGTTACATCACAGGAATACTGTCTTGTGAGTGTTACATCACAGGAATACTGTCTTGTGAGTGTTACATCACAGGAATACCGTCTTGTGAGTGTTACATCACAGGAATACCGTCTTGTGAGTGTTACATCACAGGAATACCGTCTTGTGAGTGTTACATCACAGGAATACCGTCTTGTGAGTGTTACATCACAGGAATACCGTCTTGTGAGTGTTACATCACAGGAATACTGTCTTGTGAGTGTTACATCACAGGAATACTGTCTTGTGAGTGTTACATCACAGGAATACCGTCTTGTGAGTGTTACATCACAGGAATACCGTCTTGTGAGTGTTACATCACAGGAATGAAGTGTTGTGAGTGCTACAACACTGCAATAACATATTGTGATTGTTCAAATGCATAAATTATTTTTTTTTGCAACAAAGAAAATAACGTATTGTGAGTACTGCAACTCAGTAATAACATGTTGTAGGTGTCGCAACGTTGCAACACAGGAATAACGTTTTTTGAGTGTTGCACCGGTAAGGGATAATTTATTGTAGCACATAATTACCGTGTTGAGTAAATGTTGCTTCATATTGTTTTCTATGTTGCAAAACTCAACACGTTATTACTGTTTTGTAATAATATAATATTAATACATAAAATATTATATAAAAGTTGCTAAAATTTATACATAAAACGTGATTGAATATTTAAAATATGATTAAATAGATGAAAAAATTATTGAATTAAAACCCAAATATTTTGTTGTCAATATATGGAAAAAAGAAAGAGTATAAGGAAGAGTTGGAACTGGTGACCGCGTGGACACCGGGTCCAACTGGTGACAGCGTGAACACCGGGTCCAACTGGTGACAGCGTGAACACCGGGTCCAACTGGTGACCGCGTGGACACCGGGTCCAACTGGTGACCGCGTGAACACCGGGTCCAACTGGTGACCGCGTGAACACCGGGTCCAAGTGGTGACCGCGTGAACACCGGGTCCAACTGGTGACCGCGTGAACACCGGGTCCAACTGGTGACCGCGTGAACACCGGGTCCAACTGGTGACCGCGTAAACACCGGGTCCAACTGGTGACCGCGTGAACACCGGGTCCAACTGGTGACCGCGTGAACACCGGGTCCAACTGGTGACCGCGTGAACACCGGGTCCAACTGGTGACCGCGTGAACACCGGGTCCAACTGGTGACCGCGTGAACACCGGGTCCAACTGGTGACCGCGTGAACACCGGGTCCAACTGGTGACCGCGTGAACACCGGGTCCAACTGGTGACCGCGTGAACACCGGGTCCAACTGGTGACCGCGTGAACACCGGGTCCAACTGGTGACCGCGTGAACACCAGGTCCAACTGGTGACCGCGTGAACACCGGGTCCAACTGGTGACCGCGTAAACACCGGGTCCAACTGGTGACCGCGTGAACACCGGGTCCAACTGGTGACCGCGTGAACACCGGGTCCAACTGGTGACCGCGTGAACACCAGGTCCAACTGGTGACCGCGTGAACACCGGGTCCAACTGGTGACCGCGTGAACACCGGGTCCAACTGGTGACCGCGTGAACACCGGGTCCAACTGGTGACCGCGTGAACACCGGGTCCAACTGGTGACCGCGTGAACACCGGGTCCAACTGGTGACCGCGTGAACACCGGGTCCGACCTCCCAGTCTGGCCACGACTCTTCCTGCTTAATGAAGAACTCAACAGTCATACATTCATCCACTTCATCATACATCATCAACTGACAACTGAGGCGTGTGAAGGAGAATTAATCTTTATGAGAAGAGGATGTAAGGTAAGGTAAGGAAATGATGAGGTGAAAGCGCCAGGCCAGTATGAATATATAACACTTGGAAGGGACATTAGGATGGGCTGGGATGGGAG
Source organism: Procambarus clarkii (assembly GCF_020424385.1). NCBI lineage: Eukaryota > Metazoa > Arthropoda > Malacostraca > Decapoda > Cambaridae > Procambarus > Procambarus clarkii. Next base: position 117,308 of record NW_025566040.1, on the reverse strand, counting down.
GACGGAGTGAAGGAACGGTGCTCAACCACTTCCACCATCAGGGATCGAACGCAGACTCTGAAAGAAACAAAAGAATGGAGTGAATAAACGGTGCCCAACCACTTGGACCTTCGGGGATCGAACAGAAAACATATTTTATAAACATCATAGATCTCAGTAAAATTAAACAAAGCGAGTTATTTGAACTTATTGTCTCCAATTTATTAGAGTATATCTGGGAGATATTCTACTTAGTATTTATTTAATCAAGAAATAATTTGTTTTCATTGGTTGTTTATGGGCATATAAGTAATTATGGTAATGTCATAGTAATAGTTCAGGTAATTATGGTAATATTATAATATTAGTTAAGGTAATTATCATATTACTCTCAATACCCTATTGCTTTATATATCTAGCTGCAGTTAATATGTTTGATTACATAACTTTATTGACACAAGAGAGAAAGGAATCGTGAATGAAAATCCGACTTTTTTTAATTTGTCATATCCAAAACTACACAGACTTAAAACGAATGGACACAGACATGTTGTTAATGTGGCAACGCTCAGGAATATCATGTTTTGGATATTGCAACACAGGAATAAGGTGCTGTGTGTGTTGTAAATTTTAATATGGTGTTGTGAGTCTTACAACATTGAAATGAGAAATCATAAGTATTGGAGCACAAGAAGGAGATGTTGCAAAACAGAACTTGTTGTGAGTGTTGGAACACGAAATGATATACCCAGGGTTGCAACTCATAAATAACATACTGTGAGGGTTGCAACGTGTTATTACTGTGTTACAACGTTAAAAAAACTCATTATGTATTGGTTGCAACACAACACGTTATATCTGTGTTGCAACACACAACGCATTATTGACTAGCAACACAACTCACAACACGTCATTGCTGTGTTGTAACATTCACATCACTGTATTACAGCGTTGCAATTTTGCAACTCTCACCGTGCAAATTCTGTTTTGCAACACTCACGTTAGGACCGTGATGCAACACTCACGTTAGGACCGTGATGCAACACTCACGTTAGGACCGTGATGCAACACTCACGTTAGGACCGTGATGCAACACTCACGTTAGGACCGTGATGCAACACTCACGTTAGGACCGTGATGCAACACACACGTTAGGACCGTGATGCAACACTCACGTTAGGACCGTGATGCAACACTCACGTTAGGACCGTGATGCAACACTCACGTTAGGACCGTGATGCAACACTCACGTTAGGACCGTGATGCAACACTCACGTTAGGACCGTGATGCAACACTCACGTTAGGACCGTGATGCAACACTCACGTTAGGACCGTGATGCAACACTCACGTTAGGACCGTGATGCAACACTCACGTTAGGACCGTGATGCAACACTCACGTTAGGACCGTGATGCAACACTCACGTTAGGACCGTGATGCAACACTCACGTTAGGACCGTGTTGCAACACTCACGTTAGGACCGTGTTGCAACACTCACGTTAGGACCGTGATGCAACACTCACGTTAGGACCGTGATGCAACACTCACGTTAGGACCGTGATGCAACACTCACGTTAGGACCGTGATGCAACACTCACGTTAGGACCGTGATGCAACACTCACGTTAGGACCGACATGAAACACTCACGTTAGGACCGTGATGCAACACTCACGTTAGGACCGTGATGCAACACTCACGTTAGGACCGTGTTGCAACACTCACGTTAGGACCGTGATGCAACACTCACGTTAGGACCGTGATGCAACACTCACGTTAGGACCGTGATGCAACACTCACGTTAGGACCGTGTTGCAACACTCACGTTAGGACCGTGTTGCAACACTCACGTTAGGACCGTGATGCAACACTCACGTTAGGACCGTGATGCAACACTCACGTTAGGACCGTGATGCAACACTCACGTTAGGACCGTGTTGCAACACTCACGTTAGGACCGTGATGCAACACTCACGTTAGGACCGTGATGCAACACTCACGTTAGGACCGTGATGCAACACTCACGTTAGGACCGTGTTGCAACACTCACGTTAGGACCGTGATGCAACACTCACGTTAGGACCGTGATGCAACACTCACGTTAGGACCGTGATGCAACACTCACGTTAGGACCGTGATGCAACACTCACGTTAGGACCGTGATGCAACACTCACGTTAGGACCGTGATGCAACACTCACGTTAGGACCGTGATGCAACACTCACGTTAGGACCGTGATGCAACACTCACGTTAGGACCGTGATGCAACACTCACGTTAGGACCGTGATGCAACACTCACGTTAGGACCGTGATGCAACACTCACGTTAGGACCGTGATGCAACACTCACGTTAGGACCGTGTTGCAACACTCACGTTAGGACCGTGTTGCAACACTCACGTTAGGACCGTGATGCAACACTCACGTTAGGACCGTGTTGCAACACTCACGTTAGGACCGTGTTGCAACACTCACGTTAGGACCGTGATGCAACACTCACGTTAGGACCGTGTTGCAACACTCACGTTAGGACCGTGATGCAACACTCACGTTAGGACCGTGATGCAACACTCACGTTAGGACCGTGATGCAACACTCACGTTAGGACCGTGTTGCAACACTCACGTTAGGACCGTGTTGCAACACTCACGTTAGGACCGTGATGCAACACTCACGTTAGGACCGTGTTGCAACACTCACGTTAGGACCGTGTTGCAACACTCACGTTAGGACCGTGATGCAACACTCACGTTAGGACCGTGTTGCAACACTCACGTTAGGACCGTGTTGCAACACTCACAACTCAACATTCCCATCAAGTGTTTAACGTTGTATTCTTGCCAGATATTAATGTTTTTTTGCTAATATGTAAATTTTATAAAAGTTAGCGATTGAATAAATCAACAAAAGGTGATAGAAAATATTACTAACAAATGATTAAACAGACGAATAAAAATTCAATTAATAAATAAAAAGTGACTGAAGAAACAAATTATATTAGATCGAACAGCTAATAAAGGTCATTAACTAGAGCAATATAGGTGATTAAATATAAAAAAACGGGTGTTTGCAATGGTAAATGATGCTTAACAGAAGTGCAGGCTGTGCAGGCTGTGCAGGCTGTGCAGGCTATGCAGGCTGTACAGGCTGTGCAGGCTGTGCAGGCTGTGCAGGCTATGCAGGCTGTACAGGCAGTGCAGGCTGTGCAGGCTGTGCAGGCAGTGCAGGCTGTGCAGGCTGTGCAGGCTGTGCAGGCTGTGCAGGCTCCACCTACAGTACGGAAATTTTGAATACTTGGCTAAGATTCCCCCGGCAGCACTTCATTATGAATGAAGAACTTGAACATTTCTTGGACGCCATTGATGGTGTTATATCGGAATTCCAGGATTTTTTCACATTCCATTATATAATGATGCAAAGTATACGAATAATTCTGCAGACAGAATTTACATTTAGTCACATCTATATCAGCAGATGTTACAAACTCCCAGAGGTACTTGTAGCTGAGCTTAAGCCTAGCAGTGGTAACATCTAGAAGTCTGTTAACATTATTGGATGACCCATAGATGTGGTTCGTCCTGCATAATAGAATGATGATAGATGGAGTAACTGGTGTGAATTTCTCTTTGCCTCAAGACTACGAGATTTTGTTGATGTTCTCTGAATATGCTCAAGAGCCTTCAGGATGCTCAAAGGCGGTTCAAGATGGTAATCAATTCCCTTCTTGACGAGCAAAAGTCTTGGCTAACTCACCATTTTTGTAATTAATTCGGAGACCAAAATGGGAAGAAATCCACAGGAGACAGACTCTGACTCCATCATTGATTATTTCATTATATCTGTGTCTAGCTTCAGAGATAAGCACGTCACAGTTATGCCTTGGGGAGCTGAGGGCAGTCAAGGATGACATGGAGTCACTTACAATTAGCGTGTCAACTTTGGATTCATATACGCGCTCGAGTGCAAGGATTATGGCAACCAATTCTGTTTAAAGAGTGGAGGCCCAGTTACTTAGTCGCGCTCCACACCCATGGGAGAAGGAACCATCTCTCCCTGTCACAACAACTGCACTTCCACCTGCACCATGGGACTGATGCAAGGATCCATCAGTGTAAATAATCTGGGAAAGGGAGCGCTCTCTGACTAAAGCATCAATGGCTTAAGATATTGTACTTTGCTTCTTGTTGAGGCAAGGGTAGTTCTTTAATCAACTTCTTTCGGGAGGGGGGGACAGTGACTTGGAAAGAGGTGATCTCCCATGGGGCAGGAAAGTGTTGTTGTTGTCTCTCTTGGTAGAGGTGATGAATATTATACATTCTGAGACAACTTCATTCACTCTGAGACAACTAGTGAAGAAGATTAGGCGAAAAGCACTCTGCTGGTTAGGTTTAGGAATGGGAATAATAACACTGTTGGTCCATGACTTTGGAAGCTCCACAGTTACATTACTCATATTATACAATTGAAGCAAGGGATTCCCTGAAACTAACAGAAGCATACGCAGTATGCCGTAAGTAACTCCATCCTCCCCGGGTGGTTATAGATTATCAATGAAAATAACGGCAGCTGTGAGATTATGCCAATTGGGGATACAAGTGACCTCAGTCAGAAAGGACTGCACTCACAGCACTAAGTGCTCTGCGTGCAGAGTATTACTTAACAACTTAATAGTTAACATAGAGCCGCCGCCAGAGTCCAAATCCTTGGGACTCTGTATCCCCGGGGTCGTGGAGCTCCAATAACTGCTGATGGCAGCTGTAAGGGCAGCTCTAGGGGATCTCACATCAAATTTATATTGGTGTGTGTGGCAATGAAATTGGTTCGAGTCCAGAAGTATCCAGAACAGCATATAATCAGCTCTAGTATGTAGCAGAGTCTAACACTGGAGACAAGGTGAAGGTGTTGAACTACAGACACTTGTCGTTGTGTAATTATTAACATTTATTAACAACAACTTAATAATAACAATACAAGTAAACAATAGTTTAACGTAACGTTAAAGGCAGTAGTGGCACGCTACAATGCTATACAATCATCCAGTATAGTCCGTAGTGGCACGCTACAATGCTATACAATCATCCAGTATAGTCCGTAGTGGCACGCTACAATGCTATACAATCATCCAGTATAGTCCGTAGTGGCACGCTACAATGCTATACAATCATCCAGTATAGTTAAACTGCAGTTTAGACCACTGGCGGCTCCTCAACAGTACAGACCACTGGCGGCTCCTCAACAGTACAGACCACTGGCGGCTCCTACTGGCGGCTCCTCAACAGTACAGACCACTGGCGGCTCCTCAACAGTACAGACCACTGGCGGCTCCTCAACAGTACAGACCATTGGCGGCTCCTCAACAGTACAGACCACTGGCGGCTCCTCAACAGTACAGACCACTGGCGGCTCCTCAACAGTACAGACCACTGGCGGCTCCTCAACAGTACAGACCACTGGCGGCTCCTCAACAGTGGAGACCACTGGCGGCTCCTCAACAGTACAGACCACTGGCGGCTCATGAACAGTACAGACCACTGGAGGCTTCTCAACAGTACAGACCACTGGCGGCTCCTTAACAGTTCAGACCGCTGGCGGCTCCTAAACAGTTCAGACCGCTGGCGGGTCATTAACAGTGGAGACCGCTGGCGGCTCCTCAACAGTTCAGACCGCTGGCGGCTCCTGATCAGTACAGACCGCTGGCGGCTCCTCAACAGTACAGACCTCTGGCGGCTCCTCAACAGTACAGACCACTGGCGGCTCCTCAACAGTACAGACCACTGGCAGCTCCTCAACAGTTCAGACCACTGGCGGCTCCTCAACAGTGGAGACCGCTGGCGGCTGCTCAACAGTGGAGACCACTGGCGGCTCCTCAACAGTACAAACCACTGGCGGCTCTTCAACAGTACAGACCACTGGCGGCTCATGTACAGTACAGACCACTGGCGGCTCTTCAACAGTACTCACCGCTAGCGGCTCCTCAACAGTACAGACCGCTGGCGGCTTCTCAACATTACAGACCACTGGCGGCTCCTCAACAGTGGAGACCACTGGCGGCTCCTCAACAGTACAGACCACTGGCGGCTCATGTACAGTACAGACCACTGGCGGCTCTTCAACAGTACTCACCGCTAGCGGCTCCTCAACAGTACAGACCACTGGCGGCTCCTCAACAGTGGAGACCACTGGCGGCTCCTCAACAGTACAGACCACTGGCGGCTCATGAACAGTACAGACCACTGGAGGCTTCTCAACATTACAGACCACTGGCGGCTCCTCAACAGTGGAGACCACTGGCGGCTCCTCAACAGTACAGACCACTGGCGGCTCCTCAACAGTGGAGACCACTGGCGGCTCCTCAACATTACAGACCACTGGCGGCTCCTCAACAGTGGAGACCACTGGCGGCTCCTCAAGAGTACAGACCACTGGCGGCTCCTCAACAGTGGAGACCACTGGCGGCTCCTCAACATTACAGACCACTGGCGGCTCCTCAACAGTGGAGACCACTGGCGGCTCCTCAACAGTACAGACCACTGGCGGCTCCTCAACAGTGGAGACCACTGGCGGCTCCTCAACAGTACAGACCACTGGCGGCTCCTCAACAGTGGAGACCACTGGCGGCTCCTCAACATTACAGACCACTGGCGGCTCCTCAACAGTGGAGACCACTGGCGGCTTCTCAACAGTACAGACCACTGGCGGCTCCTCAACAGTACAGACCACTGGCGGCTCCTCAACAGTACAGACCACTGGCGGCTCCTCAACAGTACAGACCACTGGCGGCTCCTCAACAGTGGAGACCACTGGCGGCTCCTCAACAGTACAGACCACTGGCGGCTCATGAACAGTACAGACCACTGGAGGCTTCTCAACAGTACAGACCACTGGCGGCTCCTTAACAGTTCAGACCGCTGGCGGCTCCTAAACAGTTCAGACCGCTGGCGGGTCATTAACAGTGGAGACCGCTGGCGGCTCCTCAACAGTTCAGACCGCTGGCGGCTCCTGATCAGTACAGACCGCTGGCGGCTCCTCAACAATGGAGACCACTGGCGGCTCCTCAACAGTTCAGACCACTGACGGCTCCTCAACAGATCAGACCACTGACGGCTTGTTGGATTTTTGGGGCTTGACTCATATATTCAATTATTTGCTTATTGTATTTAATAAATCGAAGGACCACCCTTTTTTGAGAAAAGAGGGAAAACGAATAATAGTGATTATTAGATTGACACTAGAGAACCAGTGTCTATGGATATTAATTAAATGAATAATCACTTGAAAATAATGAATAGACTGTATTATTAATTTATTAAAGTCAAAGCCTCAAATATCAACATTCGAGGGGGGGGGGGTGTTTCTAGAAGTTCATATATATCTAGGAACCAGTGTGGTTCGTCACTAGTTCATTGTTGTGTTAGTAACATAGTAAATCTAAACTACAATAGATTCAAAGATATGATAACTCAAATTATGAATATTAAAGATTATGAATTACTGAACTACAGTCAGAGCAAAACACATTAATTACCAATCATCATTTCTGGCAATAATTTATTCAATGTAAAGATCCTATATGAATTATATGGAAATCAGTAATAATCTTAGATAAATTTGTGCGAAATAAATGTCTTAGCTGTAAGACGATTTCTGTAACGCCATTTCGTCATTCGTCCTCGTGGTCACAGGATCCCCATAAAGAAAGAACCCGAGGTGAATATCACGAATGATGAGAAACAACTTGTCGACTCCTCGTATACACGCTGAAATCAGAGAAATTTAAGTAGCATTTGATTAGGCTATGATTTATTTCAAATATTCATGAAAACGGAGAAATTGTTGAAATTCAACTAACGTTGTGTATTAGGTATCCTTGCTGTATAACGACAGACTACTCACAAATATTCAATCTAGGATGATGCATCAAACGAGCATGGTATACTTAACATGAGCGTATTAAATACTGAGGTCTGCCAAAACCGCGTCAGCCAGTCCCAGGCGTCCACTGCTGTGTACGTGTAATTACGGATCGTGGCTTCAATTGTTGACGCGTTATTAACTGGCAGGGCACTATAGAACACGTGGATAAGTAATTGTTAACTGTTAACCGGGTATCAACGTAATTCTTGTCGATAAAAACTCCCCAGTCACTACCACGTGTAGCTGACAGGATTGTGTGGAGTAAGAAACTGAGCGTGGTGTACCCACCTGGCTCTGCAGGCGTGCTACGTCCACATGTCAACTCTCCATATGTGTATGTTTCAAGAGAGAAGCAGGAGGTTGTGGAGGCTCTTCTACAAGGGAAAATAGGTGATGTAAAGTTCTCCCCTCTAGATAATCCAACACGGAATAAGAAGATGGATGAATACCTAGTCTACAGGTACAGTCACAGGTATCCACTAGAGTGGGCCTATGAATTAGACGGGGTACACAGAGCACGAAGATTGACCAAGAATGGTAAGCCTACTGATCAAATAGTCATAGTCTGGAAAAAGCCTGACCCGCCACCTGACCAGTATTGGTTCGGTGGGTTGTATGCGCCCCCCAGCACGTTCAGGGTGTGGGAGCCGAACCCTGTGGAGTGTTACGAGTGCTGTGACAGTGGCCACATAGCTAAGTACTGCTGGTGCCCCACACCCAAGTGTGCTCTCTGTTCCGGTCCTCATCCACTGAAGGACTGTCAGTATAAGAAGACCAGAGACCAAAGAAAGCAGGAACAGGAGCAACAGAACACTGCAACAGAAGCAGGGCAACATCCTGAATCTGTGGCTCCGTCTAAACCGCCGCTGAAGTGTCTCAGATGTGGTATGGAGGGAGTCACCATCTGGCACTCAGACTGTACCAAACGGCCAGCTTTCCTTGGCACAAGGAGGCAAGTGCCCGAGACACAACAAGTGCCTACTGATGCCGGCTCTAGTACTGCTGACCCATCCCATAGTGGTGACAGTACCAGCAACGCCCCTGACAACACACAACAGCCTGATACAACAGTTAATGGACAGTTGGCAGTCTTGCAAGCACAGGTAGCAGAACTGACTGAAATTATACAGACGCTACGTCAGGCTCCTCCACAAGAGATACAGCAGCCTCCATGCTGCTGTGTCACAGCCGTGGCCCGCGCTGGTAAAGGTTCCTGTGGTGGTGGTGACGGCGGCGGCGGCAGCAGCAGCAGCAGCGGCGGCGGCGGCGGCAGCAGCAGCAGCAGCAGCGGCGGCGGCAGCAGCAGCAGCAGCGGCGGCGGCGGCGGTAGCGGCGGCGGCAGCAGCAGCAGCAGCAGCGGCGGCGGCAGCGGCGACAGCAGCGGCGACAGCAGCGGCGACAGCAGCGGCGACAGCAGAGGCGGTGGCAGCGACGTCGTCAGTCAACTCAGGGATGACAGCAGTGATAGTGACACAGAAACAGTAACTGGAAAAGGAAGTCGACCTGCATCAACGTATTTTAAAATGATTCATGACCTTAAGGAACGCGCTCAAGCCAAGTACGAGAATGAAAAAGATAATATTCTGCGTGACAGTAATTATGCCATACGACTTACAGAGAACATTCACTCGCGGACCATCCCGAGTTGCTCAGTGATCAACAAACTGATGATGTCACCAGATGTTCCTGACGACACCAAACGCCAGGTTGGTGTGGCTCTTTACGTCGTAGAGTCACTTATTGACACATTGTGCAAGTGGGACGAGGACAACAATGGGACCACCAGTCCCAGGGAGGAACAACACCAAGACGATGGCCGCTGTTGACACAAGAACCATTAGGTTTCTCAGTTGGAACATTCGTAGCATCAACAAAAGACTGAATGACCTAATTGCATATGTTACCAGTAACAACATAGATATAATTGCTATACAGGAGCCCTACACGTCCAATATGATAAACAAAACCCCACCAAAGATCAGAGGGTATGCATCCTATAACAACAGTAACGCCACAGGCCTATTAACATACATCAGAAGTGATTTACCGCACATTCTTGTGAGCACGTCACACAATGTACACACGCAGTACCATCACTTTCATGTACAAACTACAGCAGGCCACTTTTCATTCCTCAACGTATATGCCAGAAGCCAGAAACTCAATGTAACATTGTTCCCAGATCTAGACAATCATGGGACAATATACATGGGAGATTGGACAGTACTGCTGGGAGGCAGTACTGTCTTCCAGCGTAATATGTCTAGCATTAAGCTAGACATATTACGCTAGGAGACAGTACTAACAACGATAATGGATGCAAATTTATCAAATATGTTTATGACAACAGATTAACCGTGTATACTACGGATACCCAAACTCATTTATTGAGAGGCAGACTTGATTATGTAATGGGTAGAAACCTTGTGCAAGATAGGATGGAATGTTCGTTGGTAAATCACTTAGTTAGTGATCACTATGCAGTTTCTGCTTCCTATGAGGTACAGTGTGATGTACCTAATAGACATCAGAGACGGAAAATGAATATTCCATATGGCTTGCATGACCACTTTATTAATTGTATATCAAAATGGTATCAAGATTACACAATAACGAATGTACAAGCCTTCTCCAGAGATCTCGTTGATACGATTACTACCTACTATGACACATGGGTGTGTTGGGGAACAGGTCGTAAGCCTAGCAGAAGTGGGCAACACCTACCACCACCCAAGTGGGTCCTTGACCCCGTATTTGTTAAAGAACATGAACGAGTAAAGCAACTTGGAGATACGTACAAACGAACCAAAGCACAAGGTGACTTGCATGCATTTCTAGTTGCAAATAGAGAGGTGAGAGACATGAGCAACGTCATACGTAATAAACATTGGGAAGAGTTCCTACAAAGTATAAATGAGCAAACAACACTTGTTGAGGTTTGGGAAAAGATACGAAAAATCTCTAGAAGCAGCCCAACCAAACCACTGCACCACAGCCCACTAGAACAAGCAAACATCCTCCTTGATCAATGGGCACTAACATCGAGCTACGACTCACTCCCAATTAACATACAGCACAAACTTGATGACACACGCCCCAACAGACAACGAACCATCAATCTTGCCTGTACAGCTATCGACGTGTCGGACCTTAATGATGTAACTGAATGGGAATTAAATCATGCACTAAAGATGGGAAAATCAACTGCTCCTGGAGAGGATGGTATTACTTACAGTCTACTGAGATTAGTCTCACACGTACCAGGTAATCCACTATTAGTGTTGTACAGGGGACTGGCTGTTTGGCAGCCGTGCGGAGCGGTTCTGTTTACATTCGCTCCTCAGTCTTGCCTGGACGTTTGGCGTGCACACAGCTGGTGGCGTTTTTTGTGGGCCTCTGGCCTGGTGGGCCGGCGGGATGGCGTTGCCCATGCCGCCTATAAGGCGTGTGGATACGGTTGAGCTGGCCTTCTCTGGTCAGGTGAACTACTCGTTGTTGGAGGTTGCTCTCCTGGATGTGCTGGGTGTCAACCCTGCAGATGTGTGTGGTGTGCAGCTGGCTGGGGAACATCGGGCCTTGGTTAAGCTGACTGACGCTGTGGTGTACCGGGATGTGGTCGACAAGTATGATGGGCGTACTGTACCCTTGCCTGGCGCGGCTGGTACGGTTACTGTAACGGACTTGTGTGTTCCAGTGACTTTTGTGGTGGTGCGGGGGCTGCCGTTTGAGTTCCCAGAGAGCCTGCTCCGCCGGTTCTTAGGAGGATATGGGAGTGTTCTCGCCTGTCGGGCAAATGTGCTGAAGTCTGGCCGTCTTCGTGGCGTCCTGATGGGTATCCGCACGGTTACCATGAAGCTGAGGAAGGCGATCCCGTCGTCGATGGTGCTGCTGGGGTTCAAGGTGCAGTGCTTTTATGCGGGACAAGAGCGCACATGTTTTCGGTGCGGTATGGCTGGACACCTGGCTGCTGGTTGCCGTAATGGCACCGTCCGGTTGGTCAATGTCTTCCGAGAGGAGGATTTTCCACCTCTACATGGCCTTGTGGACCTGGGGGATGCTCCTGCCGGGTTGAACCCTCCTCCTGCACCTACCGGTGATGGCGTTGTGGGTGCGGTGTGCCCCACTGGTGCTGACGTGTCGGGTCCGATGTCTGTGGACCCCCCCTGCATGAGTGGAGGGTGGATGTGGCTTTTGTGCAGGAGCACAATGTGCAGGAGGTGGGGTTGTTGCATGTGTTGGCTGAGGGGTTTACAGAAGTATTAAACCCTTCGCGTGGCTTGCGTGGAGGTACGTTGATCCTGCTTTCTAAGCACGCTCCGATTTCCGTGCTTCACACGGATATGGACGAGGGTGGTCGGGTGCTGTTAGTTAGGGTCTTCTTTTTGGGGTCTGAGGTCTCTCTCTTGAACGTGTATGCGCCAAATGGGGCGGCGCAGAGGCAGGACCGGGAGGTTTTCTTTTCCCGTGACGTGCTGCATTTTTTGCGGCACGATACGAGGGGGAGGATTTTTGGGGGGATTTTAATTGTATTACGTCGCCGCAGGATACCAATAGTCTTCGTCTGGCAAATATCTCGCCGGCTTTGACTGCTACCTTGAAGAGTTGCGGGTTTCGGGATGCAGCCGTATTGCAAGGGGGGTCCTTTGAAGTACACTTTTCTCTCGCGTAGGGCTTGCTCTCGCTTTGATCGTTTTTATGTGCCTACTGGGGGTGGTTCGGTTTTTTCGTTGCGGACGGTTCGAGTGGGGTTCTCGGATCATTGCATGGTGGTGTTGCAGGTGGGGATTAGCAGCCAGGTGCGGGTTGGCCGTGGCTGGTGGAAACTGAATTGTGGGTTGCTGAAGTGCCCTGTTGTGTGTGCCCAGTTCCGGGCCCGGTGGGCTATTCTGGCAGCTCGGAAGGGGGCGTTTCCCTCGGTTCTGGAGTGGGCTTAGGTGGAATGTCAGTCGTTTTTTCGGGTGCTGGCGAAGCGGGAGGCGTCGCAAAGGTTTGCTCTATTGAGGGTCTTGCAGGCACGGTTATTTCGCCTGTATGGGTTGCTGAACCAGGGTTTAGATAGGTTTCGGGAGATCTCGGTGTGTAAGGATCTCATTTGTGGGCTGAGGGAGGAGATGGCTGAAGGGGTACGTGTGCGGGCTGGGGTGGAGGAACGGTTGTGTGGTGAGAAGCTCTCGCAGTTTTTACTGCGGAGGGAACGGGCGGGGCGTGCCTCTGTTTTGTTGGAAGGTCTTCATCGGCCGGACGGTTCGGTTTTGTCGGACACGGGGGAGGTTTTGCATTATGTGCGTGGTGAATTGGAGTCTTTGTATGGGGTGGTTGCAGGGGATGAGGGGTTGATGGAGTCCTTCCTCCAACACTGTGCACCGGGGTGTTCGGATATGGATTGTGTGGGTCTTGTGCGGGAGGTATGCCCTTCGGAGCTTAGGGAGATTGTGCGGTCCTTTCGTCTTGGTAAGGTTCCAGGGTCGGATGGGTTTCCGATGGAGTTCTATGCCGTGTTTTGGGATGTGCTTGGTGCCGAATTTTTGGAGGTGCTTCGGTTTTGTCTTCGGAATTTGTCTCTGTCCGTTTCGCAAAATGATGGTCTTGTGCGGCTTCTTCCGAAGCCGTGGGACTTACGTTTTTTTGCAAATTGGCGGCCTATTACATTGCTAAATGTGGATTACAAGATTATTTCCAAGTTGTTGGCTGGACGTTTGCGCTCGGTGGTGGGGTCGGTGATCTCTTAGGGTCAGTTTTGTGGCGTTCTGGGTAGGTCGTTGGTGCAATGTAATTCCCTTTTCCGGGATTTGCTCCTCATGTGGAGGAGTCTGGTGTTCCCGCGGCCATGATCAGCCTGGATTGGTCCAAGGCTTTTGATCGCGTGTCAATTGGGTTTGTTTTGCGGGTCCTGGAGAGCTTTGGTTTCCCGCCCCAGTTTGTGGGCTGGATACGGATGTTGTACGCTGGTTGTAGTAGTAGTGTGTGTGTCAATGGGTTCCTTAGTGCTCCCTTCGCTATTCGGCGTTCGGTTCGACAGGGGTGTCCTCTGTCGATGCTTCTCTATATTCTGTTTCAGGAGCGCTTTGTTCGGGTGGTGCGTGCTTGTCGTTCAGTTGTTTCACCGTGTTTGCCAAATGGCTTGTCCCTCAAGATTTGTGGTTACGCAGACGACACGGTCTTGTTTGTTGCCTTTGAGGGTTCTGTGCCTGCTGTTCAGGATTTGGTTCTTCAGTTTGAGTCGGTTACAGCTTTGGTCAATCGTAGAAAGTCTTGTCTTCTGGGATTGGGGGGTTGGGTTTCTCGTTTGGTGTGGTCTGGTTCGTGGTTTCCGGTGGTTCAGTCCATTCTGGTTCTGGGGATTACGTGGTTCAGGTCGTATGTGCAGTCTTTGGAGTTTAATTGGGAGGCAGTTTTGCGGGGAGTGAGCGTGGCTGTGGGGATGTTATCGCAACGGGCCCTGACTATTTACCAGCGGGCGGTTGTCGTGTCTTGTAAGGTTTTGTCGCGGGTCTGGTTTGTTGCGCAGTGTTTTCCGTTGGATCGACGGAAGGCTCGCGCTCTGGAGGGTTTGTTGTATCATTATGTGTGGTGTGGGCCGGTATCATCCGGTTCGTCGATCTACGTTATGTCTTAGGGTGTCAGAAGGTGGAATTGGTATTCCTGATGTCTATGTGAAGGCGTTGGCTTTGTTTTGGGGGTCGGTTCAGAGGAGTTTGGTGTTAAGGGTGGGTTAATCTCCTTGGGGATGTTTTACTGCTCTATGAAGTTTAGTTTTTTGCTTGATCTGGGTCGTTGCCAGGAGGTGGCCTTGTATACGCCTCCAGTGTATTCGTGGGTGGTTTTGATCCTTCGGGCGCTTTGTCCTTTTCCTGGGTTTGAGTCTTTTGGTTGTCGGGAAGTGTATGGGACGCTTGCCTTACGGGTGCCTCCCAGGGTCGAAAGTTTGTATCCTTGTTTCGACTGGGGGAATGTGTGGGAGGCGTTGAGTGGGCCGTGTAATGCGCCAAGGACGCGTGAGTTGGTTTTTCGATATTTGCATGAGTCTTTGGCTACGAATGCGAGGCTCTTTTTGTTGGGTTTGGTCGCCTCTGATAGTTGTGTTCATTGTGGGGGACGTGAGACTCAGTTGCACGTCTTTTTTTTCTGTGCGCGGGTTCAGGGTTTGGTTGGGTGGTTGCGGGATGTCATTACGGCCTTTTGTGGTCCGGGGTGCAGGTCGATTCATTGCGGTTTTTGTTTTTTTCGTTCCCTCGGGGCTCCAGGCGGGTGCGTAACACGCTCGGGGTGTTGTTTGCGGACTATATTTTTTGCTTATGGGTTGGTAGGATGGAGGGGTATGGGGTGGGGAGGATTTTGGGCTTTTTACAGGGCCGTCTGTCTTATACTATGTGGTGGTTGCGTCGCTCCTTTCCTAGGGTTTTTGATGCTTGGTTCACGGTCGATTATGTTCGGGGATGCTGCATTGGTGTAGGTGGTGGGTTCCTGTGGGTGTGGTTGTGTGTGTGTCTGTGTGCATTCCTTTGGTTCGGTTCCCTCTGGTGAGTGGGGGTTTGGGGGGGTCTGTGTTTGTTTGTCTTTGGGGTTTTGTGTGTGCTGGGGTTTGCTTGGTTGCCTTGTGTGGCAGGGTTTTTGTTTGTGTTTGGGTGGGTATGGGTGTGTTGTGGTGTTGTGTGGCATGTCTGTCTCTCTCCTGATGTGTCCGGTGCGTGGGTGATTTTTCTGCTTGGTGGCTGGCCGTCCTCTGTCTGTGGGGATCGGGTTTGTGTGCTGGGTGGCTGTGTTTGTCTCGTATGTGTTCCATTGTTGTGTGTTTTTGTATGCTTGTATTCATTGTCATTTTGTCTTGCTGCCTTGTGTTTGGTGCTTTCCAGTATGGTTCCTGTTGGCACGCCCCGTATGGGTGGCGTGTGTTGTTTGTTGTGTGTTTATGCTTATTTACGATTTGTTCTATTATATGTGTTATATTTACTGTGTTTTATGTTCCAATGTTGGTTTGTACTATACCGATTTCTTTATTTTTTTATTTGATATTTTACTATGTAATGCTAATGTGTTCCGTTACCTTTCTTTATGTACTGTGCTGTGTATTGCTTTGTTGTATTCCCTTGTTATTTTCCTGCATTTACTTACTATGTTGTATTTACAGTGTTATATTACCATGTTTTGTTATTGTGTTCTCGATTCTGTGGTGTGTTGTCTGCTGTTGTGTGGTGTGGCGCATGGTGCGTGTGTTTTGTGTTTGTGTTAATTTGTGTTATTTTGTATGTGTATTCCTTGTTTATAATTTACCCTTGGTTTTATTGTGCTCCTTGTGTGCTTTTGTAATTACTGACGCTTTTGGCACGCCCCTTCTGGGTAGTGCTACTTTTGTTTTTGTGTGTGTGTTCTTATGTGTTTTATGTTATTCTTGTTTTCACCTTTGTGTTGATCTGTGTTACTTGTTATCTGTGTTGTTGTTATTCTGTGTTCTTTGTTATTCTGTGCTTTCCTGTTTATATGGTTACTGTACGCTGTAATTGCTCTGTTTTAAAAATAAAAAAAAAAAAAAAAAGCAAAAAACACTTGTTGAAGTTTGGGAAAAGATACGAAAAATCTGTAGAAGCAGCCCAACCAAACCGCTGCACCACAGCCCACTAGAACAAGCAAACATCCTCCTTGATCAATGGGCACTAACATCGAGCTACGACTCACTCCCAATTAACATACAGCAAAAACTTGATGACACACGGCCCATAAGACAACGAACCATCAATCTTGCCTGTACAGCTATCGACGTGTCGGACCTTAATGATGTAACTGAATGGGAATTAAATCATGCACTAAAGATGGGAAAATCAACTGCTCCTGGAGAGGATGGTATTACTTACAGTCTACTGAGATTAGTCTCACACGTACCAGGTAATCCACTATTAGTGTTGTACAGAATGAATTTACGTGAAGGAGTATTACCTGATGCTTGGGCAAAGAGTGTCATTGTCCCCATCCCCAAACCACACTCAGATAGTTATAGACCCATATCTCTAACATCGTGTGTCTGTAGAGTGCTTGAACGCATTGTCCGACTCATGTATCGTATACAAGGGCACCTGTAACCCCAACTGTTTAGATTTATGCCTGGGCTCAGTACACAACACTGTTTTGCTGAGTACTTCGCACATATTGAAGCTTCCCCCTCAAGCAGTCTTCATCGACCTATCTTGAGATTATCTTGAGATGATTTCGGGGCTTTTTAGTGTCCCCGCGGCCCGGTCCTCGACCAGGCCTCCACCCCCAGGAAGCAGCCCGTGACAGCTGACTAACACCCAGGTACCTATTTTACTGCTAGGTAACAGGGGCATAGGGTGAAAGAAGCTCTGCCCAATGTTTCTCGCCGGCGCCTGGGATCGAACCCAGGACCACAGGATCACAAGTCCAGCTTGCTGTTCGCTCGGCCGACCTAGCAGCAGCTTTTGATACAGCAAACAGAGAAATCATACTGGAACAGCTTGCTGAGCTGGAAATCCAAGGAAAATTACTGAAATTAATAAAGGCCTATTTGTCTAATCGAACAGCATATGTTTTGTTTAATGGTATTAAAAGCACAGAGAGCAAACACTTTGAACTGGGAACTCCACAAGGAGGGGTCCTCAGCCCCTTGTTGTTCAACGTTCTGATGCATAAACTTATTAAAGATCTTCCAACTAATAATGAAGACACTGTCATTTGTTATGCTGATAATATATGTTTACAGGCTGCCACCGAGCCTAGAATGCAAGTTCTGCTCGACGCTTTTGCTACTAGAGCTGAGGAATGTGGCCTCCTTGTCTCTGTACAGAAAACTCGTACCCTCATTCCGTGTGGTATTCCACCAGCCAATTATAATATAGATGGGAGAGCACTTGAGAACTGCGAGTCTTGCAGATTGGTGTCCTCATTAACGACCCTGGGTACCTTTCTTCTCTCAAGAGGAGACTCTGGGAGAGATTAAAGCCCTTGCGGGTCCTTGTTGGTGTCAATCATGGAATTAACGTGAGACTTGCTAGAATGTTTTATGTATCATTTGTACGCTCTGTGATTGACTACAATGCTCTACATCTCACACTGTATACAGACAAAGAGCTAAAATCTCTTGAAACCTTGCAAAATGAAGCTATGCGTCTCATCCTTGGGGTTCCAAAGTTCACGAGAATAGTTAATATGAGAGCAGAGTTAAAATTACCTACAATAAGTGAGAGAATTTTGTCTATCAGCACAGTTTTCGGCGTGAAGGCATTGAGTAGATCTCGGCAACACATGAAATTTCAAGCTAAACTTTCTAATATGCTGCACTCACCTGAGGTCTATAGAAGAAGAACGAAATCTGATTATGCATTTTGGTTCTACAAAGTAGCCAACTCCATCAAAATAATAAATATGTACCCAACTCAATTAATGATTAATCAGCCAATTCCTCCATGGGATAACTGGGATCTATCAGTTGATTTTGTAAATGCGCCCAAGAAAGATAGTGTGCACACTACATTATTAAACAGTTAACACTGAAAAGCATCACTGAGAGTACTCAGAGTATGTGTAACGATGTGTATCAGTGCTATACCGACGGCTCTGTAGAAGAAGGTGGACGATGTACCGGATGTGCATGTAACATATTTGAACAATCTTCTCTCGTACATACAGCAATGAAGCGCGTCAATGACTGGGCAAGTACAACTCAAACCGAACTTGCAGGCATATACCTTGCCACTGAATTTTTAAAAGACAAAGGCAGTGGACTTATATACTGTGACTCGCAGAGTGCACTCCTGGCATTGAACGCACATAGTAGTAACACCCAGAAAATAGTCAGTGATATTCGAATGAATGTTTTAGCTGCCAAAGAAAACAGATTTGAGATTAAATTCCTATGGATACCATCACATGTTGGCATCTCAAGGCATGACACTGTTGATATGCTTGCTAAGTCAGCCTGCAGAAAACCAGTGGTAGAAATTGATATGGGTGTTTCATTAGCAGTGACAAAGAGAATACTTAAACAAATATCTAATGAAAATCTCACCGACCTAACAAATTCACAAAGACCTGAAAGTTGTTCCATTAAATATTATGATAGATACGTGAGGAGACATTCACATATGGGACTAATAGAACAAGAACTCGGCAATGTGATGTTATAGTGGCCAGAATACGCCTGGGATATAGACGTATCTGGCAGCTTTCTCAAAACCCAAATGTCGAGTACACAATGTGTCAACTTTGTGAAAGAGAAAACATGCACTCTCTTGAACATTATATTGTAGAATGTCCCATATTGACTGACTTTCGCCCTCCTGGGCAGAGGTATGCTGAACTCTGTAACTACTATATGAGTACTGGAACACTTGATGATATATTGGACTTGTATCCTAGATTGACCATGTAATGTATCACTTACACAATGTATGTATGTGATGTAATTATATAACCTGAGCTTGTAAAAGCACCTCAATTACTTTTAATGATTAAGTGCTTAATTGCACACTAGTTTCTCTTTCAGCTACCTCCCCCTGTCAGAGTAAATGAGACAAATGTATGTGTATGCATGTGTGTGTATACATGTATGTATATATGTATATGTACGTATGTGTGTGTGTGTTTGTATATGTATGCGTATAAAGTATATATGAAAGCTGATCAGAATTACATTTCACCTTTGTGAATGTACATTAATGACACTATGTAAAAGACACATCGAACACTTTATGTAGGACATACGTAAATCTGTGTATCTATGTATTTACGTATGTAGGTTAGCTTAGCATTTTAAAAGCACCGAATCACCTTCTGTGGTTGAGTGTTCAATAAACCCTTGAACTGTATGTTTAACACTTCTCTAACCCTGTCCATGGAGGACAGAAGAAAATGTATATATGCTGGTTAGCATTGTAAATGTGTGGCCACGTCTGTGGTAGGAAAAAAAAAAAAAAAAAAAAAACTACCACGTGTCTCTCCACTCTTCTCGCCAGGGATGCCTCGTGTGCAATGGCGTCTCCACCTTCCCTCAACCCGTCTCTCGCATTCACCACAGAAATGATTAATCACGAATAATTCTTTTCCGCGCAGTTACGGATGTAATACTGGGTTGCAATTATAGGGACTTAAATATTATCATATTCTCGTTTAATGGTGTTAAACGAGAAATGGAGAAGATTTTATTCTCTCCACTAGGATCTTCATGAGAGTAGGCAACATAGAGGACACGGCAAACCTCCAGTCAGATGTAGATCAGGTCTTTCTATGGGCTACAGAAAATAATATGGTGTTTAACGAAGATAAGTTCCAGCTCATGCGCTATGGAAAAAATGAAAATATAAAAACGGAAACC
This sequence comes from Procambarus clarkii, assembly GCF_020424385.1. Classification (NCBI taxonomy): domain Eukaryota; kingdom Metazoa; phylum Arthropoda; class Malacostraca; order Decapoda; family Cambaridae; genus Procambarus; species Procambarus clarkii. The sequence goes on along the minus strand of NW_025566040.1, from coordinate 97,093 downwards.
ACGTACAAAACTCAGGCAAATCATAACATAGAACGAAAAGGCAATGTAAAGGATCTGGGTGTACTCATGTCGGAAGACCTTACCTTTAAAGAACACAATAAAGTAGCCGTCACAACTGCAAGAAAAATGACAGGTTGGATAACAAGAACTTTTCACACTAGAGATGCTATACCGATGGTGATACTTTTCAAAACGCTTGTGCTCTCTAGAGTGGAGTACTGCTGCACAATGACAGCACCTTTCAAAGCTGGAGAAATTGCTGACCTGGAGAGTGTGCAGAGATCCTTTACTGCTAGAATCCACTCAGTAAAACATCTAAACTATTGGGACTGACTAAAGAGCCTAAAACTGTACTCCCTTGAGCGCAGGTGGGAGAGGTACATAATAATTTACACGTGGAAAATATTAGTGGGGCTGGTCCCAAACCTGCACACAGAAATAACATCACATGAGACCAGAAGACATGGCAGGATGTGCAGAATACCCCCGTTGAAAAACAGAGGTGCAACTGGTACTCTGAGAGAGAACTCTATCAACATCAGAGGTCCGAGACTGTTCAACACGCTTCCACTACACATAAGGGGCATAACTGGTCGACCCCTCACAGTGTTCAAGAGAGAACTGGATAAGCACCTTCAAAGGATACCTGATCAACCAGGCTGTGACTCATACGTCAGGCTGCGAGCAGCCGAGTCCAACAGCCTGGTTGATCAGTCCGGCAACCAGGAGGCCTGGTCGACGACCGGGCCGCGGGGACGCTAAGCCCCGGAAGCACCTCAAGGTAACCTCAAGGTAACCTCCATGGCATTTGCATGTAACAGATAAAACTGCTACTTGATAACAATTTCAGTTAATAACTCTTGGTTTTAGATTATCGGGAGTCATATTATCCGTAGGTAATTATTACACGGAATACTGATAATTTTAGAGAACCACATTCAATTCTCTAACACATTGGTAATAAACGTGTCTAACTAGACATTATCTGACGCAATGTTGCTACTCGATTTCATGAGAATTCTAGCACTAATACGCAGATGAAATGGTTAATTTATGTTGACACTACCGTTAGTGAAATTAATAACTACTGTAGTTAGTATATAATAATGATGATTTATTATAATACAATAGTAGTTTATTAGTGTTGGAAATTTCCAACATAACTCCGGGGGGAGACAACTCGGGTCGCAGTGCAATGTTGAGTACTGACGTACCTATCCCGAGGTTAGTATTAATGTTAGTACGTTAGTACACACATAACAGATGTCCCGTAATTGTCAAGGACATACAAGAATTTAAGTGTTGTAAAGGAACTCATGTTAAATGAAAACATGGAATTGTGAATCATCTACAGTTAATGACTACTAAAGCCTACAATGTACTCTGTGACTGGTGTCGTGATGACATGTAACGTTTATGTTACTAAGTCTTAAAGTTTTGCAAACTCATAGATGCTCTAGATGAAATAATGTTATAGTTGATAGCCTACACAAACAAATTAAGAATTAAATCATACAATTTAAAGTAACTGAGAATCCACTGTGAGGTGAATGTTTTGGGTCATTGTGACTTGTAACTGATTTGTTACTTGACATCACAACACAGCATCATCATGATTACTCAAATTGGATGGGAAATTATTTACTCTTAATAACTTACTCAAGTTAGAATAATTGTGAGGATTAATAGCTGAGATTCGATGAGGTTCTGGTTCTTTCATGGGAGTAGTGATACTGGTCACTATGACTTGTGGTTTCTGTTTGGGCCACTGACCACTAACAAGCCATGAAGGTCCATTAAACCACATCGAAGACTTGATTAGCTGTTTTAATGTTAAACCTCGTGATAAGTAATCTGCAGGATTGTCTTTAGTGGGAACATGTCTGAATTTATATCCAGCAGATAATTCATGAATTTCTCTAAAGCGATTACTAACGTAGGGAGTTTAGTTGTTGTTATTTCTTACCCATTGTAAGACTGCCTCATTGTCTGACCACACTACGATTTCACCAAAGTGGATATTATTGAGTGTCTTGGTCAGGCAATGAGCCAATCTTACTCCCACCAACAATGCAGTTAACTCCATTTGAGGTAAAGATCTCTTCTTGATTGGAGCAACTCTTGCTTTAGATGTGAGTAAAATTGATTGTGCACTATTGACTAAGTAGGCTGCAGCGCCATACGCTTTGCCAGAGGCATCGCAAAAAACGTGCAAATTTGTGGGTAAGTTTTGTCCTGAAGCATTACGAGGAAATTTCAAAACACCTAATTGATTGAAATCCGTTGTGAGTATTTGCCATTTATCCTGCAACTCAATTGGCAACGGATCATCCCATCTTATATGTTTCTGCCAGCATTCCTGCATTAGGAGTTTGCCCCTTATTAATATAGGACTAAGTAAGCCTAAAGGGTCAAATGGTTGACTGACATATGAGAGTAATTTTCTCATGGTAAGGGATGAATTATTGGTTTGTACTGACTTGACATTCATCTCGTCAGTACCTGTGTTCCATTCCACGCCCAGAACTTTTAATTGATTAGGCACCTGATAACCCAGAAATTCTTTCTCGATTATCTGGTTTAATGATTTATTGTTTGTGGCCCATGATTGTAGTGGCATATTGGCTCCTAATAACTCACGGTTAGCCTCATGGCAAATTTCTACCAATTTGGATTAGTCATTTGTAGTTCCCTGGAAATTATCGACATACAAGTTGTCACTGATCTCTGTTTTATAAGGGCTATTTGACTTCCTCAAATGTATATCTAATGTGGCTTGAAGTAGAAACGGGGAGGAAGTCGCTCCGAATAGCACAGAGGCAAATCGGTAGGTTATGACATCACTGTCAGGATCCAGTGGGTCCTTAATCCAGAGAAATTTGGTGTAGTTACGATCCTCTTCTTGCAAGCCTACTCTAAGGAAAGCTTTACTGATATCAGCAGTATAAGTGAAAATACCAGTGCGGAATCGTAATAGTACATCATGTAGCCTTTGTGTTAGGCTAGGTCTCGTTTGGAGACATTCATTCAAGGACACGCTGTTTGGCTTCACTTTGGCACTACAGTTGAAGACAATACGTATTGGCGTTGTCAATGAATCTTTCACCACAGCGTGATGGGGTAAATAGTGACCTATTTTTCGGTCATCATTATCAACAACTTCGAAAAATTTACTATTGAGTTGTTGTTGAATTAATTGATGATACATATTCAATTTGTCTGGCTGTTTCTTCAGCCGTATTAACTGAGACTGTAATTGAGAGGCTGTCATGAAATAATTAACTGGAAGTTGTGGATGATTCAACTTCCATGGTAGTCTCACCCAGTATTGTTTGTCCTTATAGACAACTGAATCCAGATTTTGCTGGTAAGTCCACATATCATCAGGGCTTAGTTGTTCAGGGACAATACCTAAAGTGTCTAAATCCCACAGACAATGTACAGGTGGATCAGACTCATTATCTTCAAATATTTCTCTGAAATGTAGGGGTGACTGTTCCAAGCCTAGTCACGCCACTATTGTATTGTTAGATTGTTGGCTGGTTGACGCTGGATTTTGTTGGAAAAGCACCGGTCCAGTAAGCAACTTGCCTCCAGCAGATGACAACAAATTCATTCCATGTTGTCTGGTGCATCCCGTTATAAATTTATAATAATGGTCAGCGCCTATAAGTATACCAACATCAGTGAGGCAGTCAGAATTTATTTTGTAGTCTGCTAGCCTCATGCGGTTTCGTTTAAGATATCTCGCAGTGCGAGCTAGTCCTGTGACCTGTAGGTCTGAAGGAAGTTTATCTACTACTACCGCTTGTATTGCACTAGTGGAAGATCCAAGTCTCACTAACACCTTGACTACTTGGTATTCACGAGGTCCACAATTAGTCAAGAACCCAGAAATATTCAGTCTCACACTTTTGGCAGGTTTTAATTTTAACTGCTCGACTAATTGTTGTGTGATGAAGGTTTTCTCTGATCCTTGATCAAAGAGACCTCTAGTGTAACTCTAGATTTCCTGTCAATTAGTTTGAGTTGAGCTGTAGGCAGAGTGGTATTATTGCCTGACTCAGTAGCAAGTACATTTATTTCTTGATGTACCTTGCAATATTGTACTGCGGTAGAATTCATAGAATTCTCCCCAGGTGTCATAGATTGTGTAGAAGTTTTCTAGATAAGGCATAATGATGTACACCTTTGTTGCATCTACTGCATAACCGTAGTTGCACTACACATTTACTGGGATCATGAGAACCCATGCACTTGGGGCATCTGTGTAATTCTTGTAGCCGTTTAATCGTGGTATTAAAGTTAGGATAAACAGTGCATTTGTAGGTGACATGTTCTTGATTACAGAACAGACACTTTCTCTCTCTGGCTGAGTTTGTCCTTTTAGTAGACATATCAGTTGTAACGTCAGAGGAAGATACAGAATAAATCTCTGGTCCGGTACTCCGCTACAGTCTCCGTGGTGTAGTGGTAAGACACTCGCCTGGCATTCCGCAAGCGCTATGTCATGGGTTCGTATCCTGGCCGGGGAGGATTTACTGGGCGCAATTCCTTAACTGTAGCCTCTGTTTAACACAACAGTAAAATGTGTACTTGGATGAAAAAACGATTCTTCGCGGCAGGGGATCGTATTCCAGGGACCTGCCTGAAACGCTACGCGTACTAGTGGCTGTACAAGAATGTAACAACTCTTGTATATATCTCAAAAAAAAAAAAATACCTACACTACCACTCCCTTTTCTAGTGGATGGAGTAGTCTTAGGTTTGAATTTATTGGACTTAATCAAAGTCGATTTGGGTTTGACTGAGTTGTCAATGTTAGGTTGTTTAGACTCAGGTTTAATCTTATCATGAGTCTTCAACCTGTTAACCGTTATTCTCAGTCCCTCGAATATTTGCTCGAGAGTAAGAAACTCGGTTTTATAGTGTGAGCAGATTTCTGCTAAAATATTTCGAGGTAATTTCCTCTGTAAAAGTACCTTAATTGACCATTCTGAGGCTGGTACATCAACTTTAGTACCTAAAGCCTTCACTAGGGACTCTACTTCTAGCCTGAAGCTTTGAAGTGAGTCTGGTCGGTTATTTGGTGCATTCAGATCTTCTTGAGGTTATCTTGAGATGATTTCGGGGCTTTTAGTGTCCCCGCGGCCCGGTCCTCGACCAGGCCTCCACCCCCAGGAAGCAGCCCGTGACAGCTGACTAACACCCAGGTACCTATTTTACTGCTAGGTAACAGGGGCATAGGGTGAAAGAAACTCTGCCCATTGTTTCTCGCCGGCGCCTGGGATCGAACCCAGGACCACAGGATCAGAAGTCCAGCGTGCTGTCCGCTCGGCCGACCGGCTCCCTCCCAGATCCAGCAACTGGTAATAAAGGTTAGCTATACTCAACTCCTTGTTGCAATAGTTCAACTTTAGTAGTTTTATAGCTTCCTCATAATTACCCTCAGTGAGAGCTAGGTTATTTATGACATTTTTAGCCTCCCCTTTGAGAAGACTAATCAGGTATGAAAACTTAGAAACTCTGTCAAGAGAAGTTCTGTTATGTATATGAACTTCAAATGAAGTCCAAAATGTGTCCCAATTTTCTTCATCCAGCCCTGCAAATGTAGGTAAGTCTAAAGTAGGTAGACGAACCTCAGGTAATTTATTACTGGATTGAGACATAGTATTATTTGCATTAGATTTGGATTGTGTTACTATATTATAATCCTTTCTCTTAAAACCAAGTCTAGTGCCCTCGAGGAGATACCAACTTTAATTTACAAAAAAGCCTCCAGATCTTTAGCCCCTGCTATTGCATTGCTCTTCAACAAGTCACTTGAACTCCAAACCTTTCCAGATATTCTAAAAAAAGCAAGAGTAACCCCTGTCCACAAATGTGGTGATCTCACAGATGTTAACAACTACAGACCTATATCAATCCTGCCTAACTTGTCAAAAATTTTTGAAAAACTAATCTACAGGCAGCTTTACTCTTATCTAGCCAAACACAATATACTTAGCTCTTGCCAATATGGCTTCAGACCCAAAAAAAAGCGCTAACGATGCACTTATTAGTATGATTAACTTGATTCATGCAGCTCTTGATAAAAATGAGTTCCCTGTTGGGTTATTTGTAGACCTGCGTAAGGCTTTTGACACTGTCAACCACCAAAACCGTCTTCTTAAATTAAAACATTATGGAGTCAGAGGACACTCCCTGCAATACCTCAAATCATACCTTACTGACAGGCTCCAGTATGTTTCTGTGAATAATTCAATTTCTTCCACCCTACCCATCAACATTGGTGTTCCTCAGGGCAGCATACTTGGCCCTCTCCTCTTTCTCATCTACATTAATGACCTTCCAAATGCCTCCCAACACCTCAAGCCAATCCTATTTGCTGACGACACAACTTTCATTTACTCCAGTCCTGATCCCCTTGCTCTAAATGCCACAGTAAATACTGAGCTAAATAAAGTCCATCTGTGGCTAACTGCCAACAAACTCACCCTTAACATTGACAAAACTTTCTATATTCTGTTTGGCAATAAAACCTCTAATCAAATAAATCTCAAAATAAACAATACCCAAATTTGTAACAAATTAGATGGCAAATTCCTTGGCATTCTCATTGACCACAAGCTGAATTTCCAGGGACACATTCTAAACATATCAAAAAAAGTTTCAAAAACTGTGGGCATTCTTTCTAAGATCAGATATTATGTACCACGCCCTGCCCTGGTCACTCTCTATTACTCCCTTATCTATCCATATCTCAACTATGGTATTTGTGCTTGGGGCTCTACTACCCAAAATCACTTACGTCCTCTAATTACTCAACACAAAGCTGCTATTAGGACAATATCCAATTCTGGCCCCAGACATCACTCGATACCCCTACTCAAATCCCTGAATATGTTAGACATTAAGTCACTGCACATTCTCTCATGTGTATTATACATATATAAAACGCTAAACTGTAATGCCAATCCTGATCTCAAAAGCTTCATAGAAGGTTGTAACAGAACCCATGAGCACCACACCAGAAATAAATACAGTTTTGATATTCCTAGAGTACGACTTAATCAAACCAGAAATGCTCTACAAATCAAGGGGGCCCAGAATGTGGAATGACCTTCCCAACCATGTTAAAGACAGTACCTCTCTCAACCAGTTTAAGTTAAAAACGAAGCTATACCTAATAAATTCCCTGTAACCTACCCTACCCCTCTATTGTCAACCCATGTATGTTTTTTTTTTTTTTTTTTTTTTTCAAATCAACGCTGTTTTAATGTAATTTTCTGTAATAATTTGTAATTGTATTTGTGCTGTTTTTTCAACAATGTTCCCCCCTCTTTTACCTCTATTTTTATTTGTACTCAACGCATTTTTTTCTTTTTACCCATTAGTTTTAAGCTTTAGTCAGTAGTGTTTTTTCCTGCCCGAAACGCTTTGCGTAATAGTGGCTTTAGGCATTGTATGTACTAGCTCTATCTATAAAGCCAACAAACTTTGTAAAATCTCTTTATGTATGTACCTTTGCCTAAATAAAAATTATTATTATTATTATTATTATTATTATATGGATTTCAGTAATTTTGAGAAAGATCATCCCATGTATTCAGCTACTCGCAAAGGTGAATTAGGACTCCTCAAGTCAGAAGTAAAGCAGAAAATTATAACTGAATTAATTGCACTCAATCCTAAAACTTATTCTCTCCTAACCCTTGATAACGAACATTTATGTAAATGTAAAGGGATTCCTTATCACCAACAAAAGAAAATAACACATGCATCTTTTCAGAACACATTAGAGACAAATAAAACTTTTAATTTTGTATCCCGATCCATTCGTAACGTTAACGGACAGATATGCACATGTAAAACAACTAAGCGCAGCCTGTCAGCTTTTGATGACAAGAGGTACCTCATTTGTCCCAGAGTCTTTAGCTTACGGTCACCCAGACATTCCCGAGCGCGAGGTACAGGAAGAGGTTCAGGTAGAGGATCCGGTAATCGTAGATAATTCCCCACTAGGACGTCCATTATTCCCCATTTTTAATCTTTGGGATAAGCGGGATAGTCGCTCGGCAATTGTTCCCTAATAACAACCAAGTCTATGTAACTGTATTGTCTATGTATTTCTGTATTATCTATGACTATATTCAAATGTCTATAAATTACTGTGTAATGAAAATGTCTATGATTTTGTTACTGTATTGGCTATGTTATTTGATACTGTATTGGCTAAGTTCAAATGTCTATGTCTATGATTTAATGGCTATGTTATTTTGTTACTGTATTGGCTATGTATTTTTGATACTGTATTGTCTAATGAAAATGTCAATGAATTATTGTCTTTGTTAAAATGTCTATGATTTAATGTTTATGATTTTGTTACTGTATTGGCTATGTTCAAATGTCTATGATTTATTGTCTATGTCTATGATTTGTTACTGTATTGGATATGTTCAAATGTCTATGGCTATGACTATGTTCAAATGTCTATGTATTGTCTATGATTTATTGGCTATGTTATCTTTTTAAAATAAAACTCGAATGTACATTTTGTTTAAATACTCCTTTCATTATATATTTGTAGTTAGTCTATTGAATCCCTGCGTCATGGAAGGGCAGAAAAAATGTTATTACTGAAGCCCAGTTGAATATATTTAGTGAACCATCAAGAATTATTATTGCTGGTTTTTCAAATGGTGGGAAGAGCTATTTATGTTCTAAAATGACAGAGAAATATCACCAGAACTTTTCTAAAATAATTATCTGTGGAAGTGGGTATAAAGAGTTGAGAACTAACCCACACATTAGACATAAGATATCTTTTTACTCTGAAATTGTAAACCCTTTAGACGATCGTGATCCAGAGGACACATTTCATATATTAGTTGTTTATGATGACTTGTATGTTGAATCTACAAACTCTAAAATAGTAAGTGATATATTTACTAAGGGACGGCATGAGAACATCTGTTATTTTTATAACCCAAAATATATTTTTCAATGGGAAATTTTCTAGATCTATAAGTTTAAATGCATCTCATTTTATTCTGCTTAAATCAAGAGACCTGTCCCAGATAGAAACATTAGGCAGACAAATATTCGGAAAACAAGATGCCAAGAAACTTTTAGATATATATAAGAAAGTGATTTCTCGACAGTATGGGTATTTACTTGTTGACTTGGGCGTTAAAACACCTGAATCCATAATATTTAGGGGAAATATTGTAAATGAACCCCCATATGAAATAGTGTATCAATGGTGAACATTACACAAACTCTTAATAAGATATACAATGACCCCAAGTCCATAGGTGGGTTTGGTGGCGTTTTAAAATTGTATAAGGCTGCAAAGAAAACAATCCCCTGAATTAACTATAAAAGATGTGAAAGAATATTTAAAAACGTCTAATGCTTATACCTTACATCTATTAAAAAAACGCATATTTAAGCGAAGACGTATCTTAGCACCTAGACCTAAAGCCTTCTTTACCAGTGACTTGGCTGATATGACGTTGTTAGCTAAGCACAACAATGATATTAAATATTTATTAGTTTGTGTGTTGATGTATTTTCGAGGTTTGCACATGTAGTTCCACTATCCACTAAATCAGGTCAGAGTGCAAGCGAAGCCATGAAAGCTATTCTGGATTTACCTTCATTAAAAGGTGTAAGGAAGCTTAACACTGATAAGGGCGGTGAATTCTATAATAGATATATAAAACGATTGTTAGACAGTAAAAACATTGAACGGTACAGTGTATTTTCTCGGGAAACTAAAGCCAGCATTGCAGAGAGATTTAAAAGAACATTGAAAACTAAGATATATAAATATTTAACGGCTTATAACACCTTAACCTATATAAATGTCCTGCCTGATATGGTTGAAATATATAATAGAACACCCCATAGAGGATTAAAGGGGAAAATATCTATTGATGTACATGCTTTATCTTCGCCTCAAGATGTGACTAGGCAGTTTAAGCTCATGTATAAAGGAGAGCAGCAGACTAAGCCACGCATCAGTAATCATCTGTCTGTGGGAGATACAGTACGGCTTGCCTTATCTAATCGTATTTCAAAGTTCAAAAGAGGTTTTCATCAGCAGAACACTAAGGAAATATTTACTACTGCTCAAATTGATACTAAACAACCCATACCTTTATATTATCTAAAGGACTTCAGATTCAGATTCAGATTCAGATGTTTATTCAGGTAAGGTATATACATACAAGTGATGTTACATTAATGGATTGATATATAGATAGAGCTAGTACATACAATGCCTAAAGCCACTATTACGCAATGCGTTTCGGGCAAAATAAAATAAGACTTAAATAATAGACTTATAGAAGGCGGGTTTTATAGAGAGGAGCTGACTCCCACCTACTTGTCAGATACATTTGAAATTGAGAGAATTATAAGTAAATGTAAAGTTGGCAATACTACTTTATATAAAGTTAGATACGTCGGTTACGACATTTCATTTGATCAGTGGGTGAATTCAGATGACGTGAAGAAACCATGAAGAAGCAGCCCTTAGTTAGCAAGTATCGTGGATTTATCGAACTATTAGCTAGATTAGGTTATAATTCTAGAAAAAAGTTAATTAGGACTTAAAAAAGAACATACTTTGCCTATCTGAAATATTTAATAATTTCTCAAAAAATAAAATTGAAGTTGGGAAGCCTATTTTAAAACGACTTTCTAAATATAGAGCTCTACTCCATACATTAGCCTGTAAGAAGAAGGCTATTTTACTCAAGAAAGACATATTAACGAGTAAAAGAGGAGGTAATTTATTGGGTATTTTACTTCCCATAGCTATAAATTTTATTTCAAGGCTATTTAGAAAGGAATAATGAAAGAATTCTATCTTGTATCACGAAAAGCTATTGATCAACAGAAGCCAATGGCAGTAAGTGTAGAGAAGCCTACGACAGTGAGAACAAATCCTGTTATACATCACTTGATAGACTTAAGATTAAAGCTTAAGGATTATGATTTTGCAGTCTCCTTGTTAAATTATTTTAATACAACTGGACTTGTAAAGTGGGATGAGGAAGGGAACATCACATCGCCAGTTACGGGGCTCAATATTGTTGATGACGTTATAGCCAGGATGTGCGCTCCGAAATTGTTATTCCCAGAAGATAAATTGCCTATAGCTAAGTTGTTTTTTTCTTTGACCTCTACACCTAAAAATATATTTAGAAATGTAGATGCGAAAAATCAAGTGTTTTCTCCTCCGAGTTTGAAGAGGCGGATCAAGGCTGGAGATGAAAGAGAGTCTACCTGGATACCCTATTAATAAGGTGAGTTTCTGTTTATTTTTATCATTTACTAATAGACTACAGGATGGATAGATACGTTATATATGCAGCAAGTAACTCAGATACTGACGTATTTAAAAATAATACTCCCAATGCTTTTGAAAATAGATTACATAATCAGCTGCCTTTAGACCCGAATAAAGCTTATGAAGTGTGCCTGAAGAATATATTCCTGCCTCCATCTTATTTTGCTGTTATGAGGAATGACCCGGAAAGTCTTATTTCAGTTCAACTTCTAGTGTCTAATAAAAATTTATCTGATTTGAGTACGGTGAATACATCTTTCACTTTAAAGTCAGATACTTTAGCCAGTGATAATTGCATAGAGATAACGACTATTTTAAATAGAGAAATTTCAACTATATTTTCAAAAGCTTCGCTGAGTTTTATAGGATCCGTACTTAATTATAATTTCCCAGACCATGGGGGCATTTATATGAAATATGAATCGAGTATTAATTGAATTAAGTTTAATACAGCATTTAGTGAGAAGTTATTAAAATTATTTATTACAAAGGATGGTAAATTGATTGTTCGCATTTCTTTATCTTTTGGTCGAAATATATGTAAAGTTATTGGAGCTGAAGTAGGTAAAGCCTATGATATTTTTATTATGAATAAACTACCTAATAACAGGATGACTGTGCAAGATACATGCTATTATCATCCTAGGCCAGGAGGCCATATAGATTTCTTGTGTGTATATTGTGATAAGGTGCAGCCAACCATGTTTGGTAATCAGATTGTAAATATCTTGGATGTTGTTTCGTTTCAAAGTAATGCAACGCACAGGAAATTATATAAACCTTTAAATACGACTAATATTGACGGCATAAGTATTAAATTAACAGATCAAGATGGGGAGCCTGTATATTTTGAAAATGAAGGATGTACGATTGCAGTATTGCATATTAGACCCATTGATATATAATGGTAAAGAGACGCGGGAGTTTATCATTCTTTCCTGACACGTTTAAACATAAGGGTCGGGTTTGTACAGCTGTCCGTTGACGAGGTAGGGCGATTTATCGCTCCTCGAGGGAAGAGAGGTGGAGCACTGGGTGATATTACTGTTTTTGATAGAAGACATTTAAGGGGAGGTGGAAGTTAAGTTTCTTAACTGGTCTAGCTCGTAGAGCAACTCCTTTCCTATTAAAAACTATTATGCCAGCTGCATTGACAATGGGACAGAATATTTTGCAGGATATAAATACAGGCCAAGGCACTTCGAAAGATGCAATTAGAAAACGCGGTATGGAAACATTGAAAAGTATAGGTCCTAAATTGATAGCAGGTGAACGAATAACGAAAAGACCTGCCTATATAAAGAAAATGGATAGATATAAAGACGTGTTTTCATAAAACAGTACTAGTTGTATACTAGATGCAGACATGATGAGTGTAAATGCTCCTAGTGCAGCATTGCAAGTTCCTTTAGAAAAATATACAGCTGCTATAAGCGATGGCTTTCCTAAAGTTAGTCCACATAGAATGGTTGAAAGTACGATATTTTCAAGACAGACACAAGATATTTTACCTGTGAATTCAAGTATTAACAATAAATTTAAAGATTCTTATATTGAATTCCGTATCCCAGGAGTTAAGGGTCAATTTATTGATCTTTCGAGCTTGACGTTAGAACTCATGGTTGAATTAACAGGTCCTGACGGAATTTCGGCTTTAGCGGATATTAAAAATGCATCAATAGTTAACGGCTTATCCCAGACGATGTTTAAGGCTGTAACTGTTAATTTAAATGAGCAGGTGGTTGAAACTAATTTACTATTTTCATATTTATCGTATGTAAAGCTAATGACAACGCTTTCTGAATGTAAAGCTGAAAGATTAAAGAGCTAACGTATTTCTATAATGATGTTTTTCCTGAAAAATATGATGTAGATTATTTTAAGAATGCCTCAGATGACCTTAAATCTAGATTTGTAAAATTAAAAACAAAGGGAGTAAACTGTTGCTTTAAACTGCTATTGGACATTACAACTTTGAGCGAATATCTTTTGGATGGAATTGATATTCGTTTGAGATTAGAACTTAACAGTGATCCGTGGGTTATAAACAGTATTGAATCTGGATATAAGTTTAACATTAAACTAGCTAGAATATGGATTGATCGGATAACTCCGTTTGCATCTGGATTAGAGGCTATTAATAGAGCTCTGGCTGAACAAAATATGCCAGTTACATATACGTTTGATAAGACACTCCATAAGACGTTAATTCTTGGGAATGGGCAGCAGAGATTAAGTATTGACCAGCCATGGGGGGAGCATTATCCCGGATAAGTTATTTATTATGATGACGGATATGGAAGCAATATCCGGAGCGTATACGCTTAATCCTCTTTATTTCGATCACTGCGATTTATCTAATGTATATATTACACGCGATGGGACAAATTTATTTAATATAACATGTAAATTCCCGAATAAATGTTCGAAACTATACTATGACACACAAAATACAGTAGGCTTTAACGCCTGTAATACCTTGACATATAATTCATTTATAAAATACTTTCATTTATAGAGACGACTATTGTGAATATACCTTTGCCAAGTTCTCCAGTAAATCCCTTAAATCCTCTCTGACTATCGGTGCCATCTATAGATTTCCTAATACCAACATAGCTTTATTCTCAGACAACGTAAGGAATCTTATCATAAATAACAATCTCAACAAAAATCACATCATTCTGGGAGGTGATTTCAATATTGACCTGAGTCTTCAAAACAACCCTCAAGTTGACTATTTCCGTAACAGCATGCACTCCTGTATGTTAATCCCCACAATCACCAAGCCCACCCGAGTCACTCAAACATCTGCCACTACCCTGGATCACTTATGGACTAATATAACAGCTCCCCTTACATCTGGGGTAATTTATGACAGAACAACTGACCACTATCCTACTTTCCTCATAGCAAACATGGACACAGCACCACCAGAAAGCAAGAAACTCTCATTCAGGCTACACAGTGAATCAGCTTTAGGCAATCTTTCTAATGCACTTCACAATATTAACTGGGAATCTGAATTTAATAATACACAGGATATAAACTCATTAACTAACCTCTTTCTCTCAAAACTCTAAGCCTCTACAACACTCACTGTCGGCCTTACACCGTCATCTGATTTAGAAATGGCGAATGAATTTAATAGCTTCTGTTCATCGGTTGGTGCAAACCTTGCCAGTAAAATCCCACAGACTCAGACACATATCTCTCAGGCAGCTATCCAAACTATCTTTTCCTCTCACCAGTCAGCCCGACAGATGTTGTGTCCATCATACACTCACTAAAAACCAAAGCTGGGAACATCAGTGAAATACCATCCATTGTATACAAGAGCGCCTCCCATGCCCTTGCGCCACCTATAGCTCTGCTGTTCAACAAATCCCTTGAGTGTCATACCTTCCCTGATATCCTTAAAAAAGCAAGAGTAACGCCAGTTCATAAAGGAGGTAATCCGGCAGACATAAACAATTATAGACCAATATCAAACCTACCCATACTATCAAAAATATTTGAAAAAATTATCTACAAACAGCTCTACTCCTATCTCGTAAAATTCAACATTCTTAGCCCCTGTCAGTTTGGCTTCCGCTCCCAAAAGAGTACCAACGATGCAATTATTAGTCTCCTTGATATAATTTACTCAGCCCTTGACAAAAATGAGTTTCCGATTGGACTCTTCATTGACCTGAGAAAGGCCTTTGATACTGTTAATCACAATTACCTCTTACGTAAACTCCATCATTATGGAATCCGAGGCCATACACTGGACTATATCCAATCCTATCTTAGTGATAGACACCAATGTGTAGCCATCAATAATATAACCTCTCCCACTCTACCAATAACCGTTGGAGTGCCACAGGGCAGCATTTTGGGACCTCTCCTATTTCTTATATACATCAATGATCTGCCTAATGTCTCTAACATTCTGAAACCTATTTTGTTTGCTGATGATACTACCCTCATCTACTCTAACCCCAACCCACATACACTAAATAATGTTGTTAATAATGAACTAAAAAAAGTCCACTTATGGATGTCAACCAACAAACTAACACTTAACATAGAAAAGACCTACTACATCTTATTTGGAAGCAAATCTACAAATGCAATTCAGCTTCAGATAGACAATGTAAACATTAGCAATAAAAATGATGGAAAGTTTCTTGGCCTATTCCTAGACAAGAGACTCAACTTCAGTACCCACATACAACACATAACTAAGAAAGTCTCTAAAACAGTTGGTATACTCTCCAAAATCAGATATTATGTACCTAACTCTGCTCTCATCTCTCTATATTATGCACTAATCTATCCCTATCTTAATTATGGTATCTGTGCATGGGGTTCAACCACTGCAAACCACCTCAAGTCCATCATCACCCAGCAAAAATCTGCTATCAGAATAATAACAAATTCTGCTTTCAGACAACACTCAGCCCCCTTGTTTAACTCCCTAAACATGCTAAACATAATCTCACTCCACAAATTCTCTTGTGTCAACTACATTTACAAAACCCTGTTCTTAAATGCAAATCCTGCTCTGAAACTCTCCCTGGACAGATGTAATAGGACCCATTATCACCACACCAGAAATAAATATCTCTTTGATATCCCCAGAGTCAAACTTAATCTGTGTAAACACTCTATGCAAATAAAGGGACCCAGTCTATGGAACTCACTCCCTATTGAATTGAAAAGCTGTCCAACTTTTGCATCATTCAAAAACAATACTAAAAAGTACCTAATTTCATCTTCATAGTTTTTTACCTTTTGCTTTAAAATTGCACTGTATCTATTGCTACCCAATCTCCCAATCTTTATGTACCCAATCTGAACATCTTTATCATTGTGATCATTGCTGTCTTCTTATATGTGCTGTCAATCTGCTGTATGGTGTCTATTAATCTTGTTTAAATTACCAATCAAGCTGTCAATGTAATCAATCAGAGCTTTAATATACCAATGTGCTTTAATATACTTACTAATCTCTCTCATCTCATTTTTTTCTTGCAATGTATTTGTTATCATTTTATTAATTCTGATAGAATTTACCTACTTAAAATTATCTGTTAGATTAAGGACCTGCCCGAAACGCTGCGCGTACTAGTGGCTTTACAAGATCGTGTAATTACTGTACTATGCTATGTATTCTCACAAACCCAATGTACCTTCTTGTATATAAATAAATAAATAAATAAATCTTTTGAAGACATTTGTGGTCTGTTCTGTCATCTTTTAGATCACTGATGTACCTCTTTAGGTTTGGAAAGTATCTAAATCTCTCATTATCTACATCCCTCTTAAAAACTTTAAGCTTCATTTCAAAAGCTTTTATGTAACAAACATAACATCAAGTGTCTTACCAGCGCCCTGTAACGTAATATTCAATTCATTTAAATGTTCACAAAAATCTGCAAAAAACATCAGTTTACAAACCAACACGATGTCAGAAAATTCCTGGTATGACACTTGTTGGTCGTTCAAATAGAGCTTTATCTCATCTAAGCATTCAATAAATCGTTTCAGAACCAAGCCTCTGCTAAGCCAACGAACATGGTTGTACATTTTCAGTCCTTTATACACAGATTTTACCTCATCCAGTAGAGTTTGAAATTGTCTTTTATTTAAAGGCCGACCACAAATGTAATTAACAACCTTGGTAACTGTTTGCATCACTTCTTGCAGTTCCTTTAGGCCAGCTTTTGCACATAAAGCCTCCTCATGTATGATGCAATGGAAGCCAATCAGTGGATGACCAACACTTTTTGCAAACAGATTTACAAATCCTGCCTTCTCACCAAGCATGTTTGGGGCACCATCTGTTGTGACGGATACTACTTTTGAAATGTCAATTTGCCGAGTAGAGAATTCGTTCACAACTGTTTTACATATTTCATCCCCGGTAGTACGCTCAGGTAGTGATGCAAGAGCAACCATCTCTTCACATACTTCATCACCCCTACAAAATCTAGAATATATGGCTAGCCTAGCTGATGATGTAATGTCTGTACTTTCATCAACACAAATAGAAAAAAACTTGCATGAAGACAAATCTTTTGTCAATTGTTCAGCTGTATTTCTTTCCAACTTAAGTATCCTATCCTTAACTGTTTTCCTACTCACAGGCAAATCTTTAATGCTGAATAATCTTTTTCTTTTCTGAAAAGTTGTCAAAAAGAAAAGGTGCTCATTCTAGCCAAGCTTCTTTAATATACTCCCCATCACAGAGAGGCTTTCCGTGTTGGGCAATAACTTTTGAAACTTCAAAACTAGCAGCAACTAAGTTGGAACTAGACCTACCTGAAATATAATTCATAAAAGTTTCAGCTTGTGTTTTTGTCTTGCTCAGTTCACGAGAAATTAATTCTCTTTGTTCCTCCTCAGTTTTATTGCTTAAGTTCTTATGAACATTTTCAAAATGTCTCTTTACAGAAGAAGTTCTACAAACAACTGTGTCAGAACAGAAAATGCATGAAGCTTTATCATCCTTCTTAATCATGCCAAACTTTTCAGTCCAGTATTCCTTAAATTCTCTAATATCCTCTTCATTTGACTGACATCGTTTCTTAGCTGGTGGTGGTGACATTCTGTACAATCTGTAAAGGGCATGAAATTAAAATAAGTTAAAATTAAATGAAAATGAAATTAAATACTCGCATTTCTACTGAAATGCGAGTATTTAAAGAATTATTTATTTCCTGTTAATATTATAGCACACACAAACTTTGTAGTAAAGTATACGTACGTTTATTCTAATACCAATCAACCAATCAATAAGTTTAATAAGCCAATGTTTGAGGTAAGAGTGACGAGACAATGAACATAATAAAAATCTTCAGAGGATTTTTTTTTTCTTTTATGAAAATTAGAGGGTTTTCTTTATTTTACATAATTCCAGAAACAACACCAGCAGCCGCTTATCACAATGACACTACTTCCTAGGCATTGAGTACTTATGCCAAGAGTTTATAAGACTTCACTTGGTTCGATAGACAAAACGCGTTTTTGTGTGTTTGTGTGGTGTGTTGTGGCGAAACATCGTTGAGTCGGTGACATCTTGCCTATGTCAGCTCTGTTCTTAGGGAGCAGGCGAGCGAGTACGTGTGAATTTAAGGATTAAGACTATTCTTACAATGATATTGTTTCACAAAGTTATTGATTTATAAGGGGAATAATTTTCACCTGGAGATGAAGTACTGACCTTCTTCTCGGGGAGGAGGCAAGTGAGCAACTGTGAGAAACACTATAAAGCAAGACTGCGAGAGAGAGTTACGAGTCTGAGATCGTCTGAACATGTGTTCATTACGGGGACTTCATGGGGGTGGGGGACTGTTGATTTCACTGGCTATATTACGGCCGTCAATGGAGGGAAGGGGAGAGCATAAGAATTCTTATCTTTCTTTAGCTTTCGAAGGTGAAGATGCTTTAGATTTAGATAGTAAAGTGAGTTTAATTAATATGCGTCAAACTGAAGTCGGGCGGCATTCAAACACATGAGGTTTAGGGGGGGGGGAGATGTTGTGGGGGTTTAAATTCAAAGTTTACAAAATTAATTTTTAAAGGTTGGCAGGCATGGCGTATATTGCCTTCACAGATATGATTGTCAGTGTACACTTTGGTATAGGTGCAGCCTTTAGGTTAGAAAGGCTTATTACATAAAATATGAGCCACAGTAAATACAGGTGAATCATCATACATCGGCATGATCGATGACGTAAAAAAAGAAGGTAACTATGGCAACAAGATCAACTTCTTTTTCTTGCGACCTCTTTAGCTTCGTAGAGCTTAAACTTCTTCACCACCAGGACGTACATATACTGTCATGGCATGTAAGCTTATACCCCAAGGAAAGTAGTTTTTTTTTTTTTGTCTGTGCTTAGGGTAACATGTGCTTGCATCTGTGCTTAGAGTAACCTATGCTCTTGCGTGCCAGAGACAAGTCATCGGCGTGCCAAGTTTGGCACGCGTGCCAGAGGTTGCCCACCCCTGCTATAGAGGCTTCGGGCAACTTGAGAATTACATTAGAATTTGCTGTTCCAGTGAAATCAAATAAAGTTATTATTTTATTTCGAAATACAACGGGAGTCTTGAGAATTTATTCTGATCAGCGAGTTATGTGCGATACAAGAGCATGAACTGCAAACAAATTAATGGCATTGAACAATATGACAGGTAATAAAGCTGAATATATCGGATGCTATTTAGCGACGGATATATATAGAATAATGAAACGAATAAGGGATAGTCCGATTATGTTTATAATAAACACATTAGGGAGAGACTCTAAGGAAGTAATGGGTCACTGAACTGCTGTATATAAATCTAAAAGGAAAATAGTTATGCTAGATTCTTATGGAATAAATGTGTATTCGCCTTACATTTCGGAGTTTTTAAATTATTATAAAGACTGCGATGTATACACGTTTACAAAGTGACTTCAGTTTAAATACATACGTATGCAGGCTGTATGCTATGTTTTTCTGTTATCATCTTTCAAACAAGGATCTAAAAGCTGCATTAAAGCTATTTGAAACTAGTTTTACTTGCGGAGATTAAATGCAGAATGATAGGAACATAATGAGGCTATCTTATGCTTTATTTAAAAATATGCCGAGCTGCTATGAAACGCTATGTTACAATAGGAGCGATATTTGCTGGAAAATGTGCTCGGAGACGGCGACCTGAATGAGGCTACAGACGAATTAACTATCCGAAAATGGTGAGTACATTTGTTTTGAGCTTTTTACGTGTTTGATGAATATTGTACATGTGTAAACGCTATCTAAACTGTTATTCTTCAAATTTTACAGAGATGAGGACTGAATAGGATGGATATTATACAAACGGATTGAAGAACGAGCTTCTGTTAACTTGAGGATAAATGACTCGTTTATTATAACTTGTGTAAACTAAATTAGATGATTAAAAAAATATATAAATAAATAAATATGTTTTATTAATGCCTAATGAATATATATATATATATATATTATTAAATATGACCGAAAAAGTAAGATTAATAATTCTAACACGAATTTTCTCAATCTTTCGTACATTACGCTTCACTGTTGGAGGTAAATCAAAAATTAATTCTCCAAAATTCATTTTTATTTCTAGTCTGACGCGACACGGGCGCGTTTCGTAAAACTTATTACATTTTCAAAGACTTTAGTTCACAAATACACAACTGAATAGAACTTACGTATCTCCGATTTTATATCTACATTTGAGTGAGGTGGGAGGGGTGATGTGGCATTAACACAAGACAGAACAAGAGGGGATATTAATAGGGTATTAAAAGTATCAACACAAGACAGAACACAAACAATGGGTATTGAATAGAAGTGTTTGTAGAAAGCCTATTGGTCCATATTTCTTGATGCTTCTATATTGGAGCGGAGTCTTGAGGTGGGTAGAATATAGTTGTGCAATAATTGGCTGTTGATTGCTGGTGTTGACTTCTTGATGTGTAGTGCCTCGCAAACGTCAAGCCGCCTGCTATCGCTGTATCTATCGATGATTTCTGTGTTGTTTACTAGGATTTCTCTGGCGATGGTTTGGTTGTGGGAAGAGATTATATGTTCCTTAATGGAGCCCTGTTGCTTATGCATCGTTAAACGCCTAGAAAGAGATGTTGTTGTCTTGCCTATATACTGGGTTTTTTGGAGCTTACAGTCCCCAAGTGGGCATTTGAAGGCATAGACGACGTTAGTCTCTTTTAAAGCGTTCTGTTTTGTGTCTGGAGAGTTTCTCATGAGTAGGCTGGCCGTTTTTCTGGTTTTATAGTAAATCGTCAGTTGTATCCTCTGATTTTTGTCTGTAGGGATAACGTTTCTATTAACAATATCTTTCAGGACCCTTTCCTCCGTTTTATGAGCTGTGGAAAAGAAGTTCCTGTAAAATAGTCTAATAGGGGGTATAGGTGTTGTGTTAGTTGTCTCTTCAGAGGTTGCATGGCTTTTCACTTTCCTTCTTATGATGTCTTCGACGAAACCATTGGAGAAGCCGTTATTGACTAGGACCTGCCTTACCCTACAGAGTTCTTCGTCGACTTGCTTCCATTCTGAGCTGTGGCTGAGAGCACGGTCGACATATGCGTTAACAACACTCCTCTTGTACCTGTCAGGGCAGTCGCTGTTGGCATTTAGGCACATTCCTATGTTTGTTTCCTTAGTGTAGACTGCAGTGTGGAAACCTCCGCCCTTTTCCATGACTGTTACATCTAGAAAGGGCAGCTTCCCATCCTTTTCCATCTCGTAAGTGAAACGCAGCACGGAACTCTGCTCAAATGCCTCCTTCAGCTCCTGCAGATGTCTGACATCAGGTACCTGTGTAAAAATGTCGTCAACATACCTGCAGTATATGGCCGGTTTCAAGTTCATGTCGACTAAGACTTTTTGCTCGATGGTACCCATGTAGAAGTTTGCAAACAGGACACCTAGGGGAGAACCCATGGCGACCCCATCTACTTGCTTATACATGTGCCCATCCGGGCTCAAGAAGGGTGCCTCTTTAGTACAAGCTTGGAGTAGTTTCCTCAGAATATTTTCTGGTATGTCAAGAGGAGTACAGGCTGGATCACGATACACTCTGTCCGCTATCATTCCGATTGTCTCTGTTTTACAGGAACTTCTTTTCCACAGCTCATAAAACGGAGGAAAGGGTCCTGAAAGATATTGTTAATAGAAACGTTATCCCTACAGACAAAAATCAGAGGATACAACTGACGATTTACTATAAAACCAGAAAAACGGCCAGCCTACTCATGAGAAACTCTCCAGACACAAAACAGAACGCTTTAAAAGAGACTAACGTCGTCTATGCCTTCAAATGCCCACTTGGGGACTGTAAGCTCCAAAAAACCCAGTATATAGGCAAGACAACAACATCTCTTTCTAGGCGTTTAACGATGCATAAGCAACAGGGCTCCATTAAGGAACATATAATCTCTTCCCACAACCAAACCATCGCCAGAGAAATCCTAGTAAACAACACAGAAATCATCGATAGATACAGCGATAGCAGGCGGCTTGACGTTTGCGAGGCACTACACATCAAGAAGTCAACACCAGCAATCAACAGCCAATTATTGCACAACTATATTCTACCCACCTCAAGACTCCGCTCCAATATAGAAGCATCAAGAAATATGGACCAATAGGCTTTCTACAAACACTTCTATTCAATACCCATTATTTGTGTTCTGTCTTGTGTTGATACTTTTAATACCCTATTAATATCCCCTCTTGTTCTGTCTTGTGTTAATGCCACATCACCCCTCCCACCTCACTCAAATGTAGATATAAAATCGGAGATACGTAAGTTCTATTCAGTTGTGTATTTGTGAACTAAAGTCTTTGAAAATGTAATAAGTTTTACGAAACGCGCCCGTGTCGCGTCAGACTAGAAATAAAAATGAATTTTGGAGAATTAATTTTTGATTTACCTCCAACAGTGAAGCGTAATGTACGAAAGATTGAGAAAATTCGTGTTAGAATTATTAATCTTACTTTTTCGGTCATATTTAATAATATATGTCTACAGGAAAGACTGCTACCAAAATATACTAATATATATATATATATATATATATATATATATATATATATATATATATATATATATATATATATAATTATTACGGTGGTGAACGCCGACAATGACTGACGGATGGCGGGCAGGTAATCAGGTGTTGAAGGCCTCGAGGCAGGTAGCCGGCGGAAGCTTAGGTAGCCTCGGGGCAGGTAGCCGGCGGAAGCTTAGGTAGCCTCGGGGCAGGTAGCCGGCGGAAGCTTAGGTAGCCTCGGGGCAGGTAGCCGGCGGAAGCTTAGGTAGCCTCGGGGCAGGTAGCCGGCGGAAGCTTAGGTAGCCTCGGGGCAGGTAGCCGGCGGAAGCTTAGGTAGCCTCGGGGCAGGTAGCCGGCGGAAGCTTAGGTAGCCTCGGGGCAGGTAGCCGGCGGAAGCTTAGGTAGCCTCGGGGCAGGTAGCCGGCGGAAGCTTAGGTAGCCTCGGGGCAGGTAGCCGGCGGAAGCTTAGGTAGCCTCGGGCAGGTAGCCGGCGGAAGCTTAGGTAGCCTCGGGGCAGGTAGCCGGCGGAAGCTTAGGTAGCCTCGGGGCAGGTAGCCGGCGGAAGCTTAGGTAGCCTCGGGGCAGGTAGCCGGCGGAAGCTTAGGTAGCCTCGGGGCAACTTAAGTATTAAAGGATAAATTGAGACACCTCACATGATTTGTGTAAAACTGACTCGTTTAATGTAAAGGAACAAACATTATGATGTCTAAAATAGCTGTACGGATTTATGAAAGAACAATATTAATGATAATGAATAAAGAAAGGGGGTAAGGTAACAGGTAAAGAGGGGTGAGGGATGGTCCGGATATTACGGAGACACGAAGATAAGATAAGATTATGGAGGTGACTTGGTAAGATTACGGAGATAACGCTTGTTTGGTGAGGTAGGGATGGCGGCGGTGTCTGGTTATCTGGAGTGAGGTCGAAACAGGTGACGCAGGGGTAGGGATGGAAAGGGGAGGGAGGGGGGTGTGAGGTAAGGTGAGGTGAGGGGTGTGAGGGGGATGGCCAGGTAATGCTTCAGTTTTAGTTATATAGTCGTATTCATTTCTAAGTAAGAATTTCTACTTAAACATATACGGCCTAAATATCTGTTTATTCTCGGTATGAACTCTGAAAAGTTTGAATTTCTCCAATAAGATCTCTTAACAAACTTCTATGAACATATTTTCATCATAAGAAATTCATCATAAGAAATCCTAAACAATCTTCTATGAACATATTCTCTGAAAATGATCTTTGAAAAAATCAGCGATTTTGAAAAACAAACAAAAATTGTCCGTAGAGTTCACCTGGAACTCCTTAAACGCGAATTCCCCCCCTCCCCCCACAGCACACACACACCACAGCTCACACACACACACCATAGCTCACACACACACACCACAGCTCACACACACACACCATAGCTCACACACACACACCATAGCTCACACACCTTACCTTGAGGTGCTTCCGGGGCTTAGCGTCCCCACGGCCCGGTCGTCGACCAGGCCTCCTGGTTGCCGGACTGATCAACCAGGATGTTGGACGCGGCTGCTCGCAGCCTGACGTATGAGTCACAGCCTGGTTGATCAGGTATCCTTTGGAGGTGCTTATCCAGTTCTCTCTTGAATACTGAGAGGGGTCGGCCAGTTATGCCCCTTATGTGTAGTGGAAGCGTGTTAAACAGTCTCGGACCTCTGATGTTGATAGAGTTCTCTCTCAGAGTACCAGTTGCACCTCGTTTTTCAACGGGGGTATTCTGCACAAATTATTAAGTGTAAATTATTATGTACCTCTCCCGCCTGCGCTCAAGGGAGTATAGTTTTAGGCTCTTTAGTCGGTCCCAATAGTTTAGATGTTTTACTGAGTGGATTCTAGCAGTAAAGGATCTCTGCACGCTCTCCAGGTCAGCAATTTCTCCAGCTTTGAAAGGTGCTGTCATTGTGCAGCAGTACTCCACTCTAGAGAGCACAAGCGTTTTGAAAAGTATCATCATCGGTATAGCATCTCTAGTGTGAAAAGTTCTTGTTATTCAACCTGTCATTTTTCTTGCAGTTGTAACGGCTACTTTATTGTGTTCTTTAAAGGTAAGGTTTTCCGACATGAGTACACCCAGATCCTTTACATTGCCTTTTCGTTCTATGGTATGATTTCCCTGAGTTTTGTACGTGGTTTCCGTTTTTATATTTTCATTTTTTCCATAGGCAATGAGCTGGAACTTATCTTCGTTAAACACCATATTATTTTCTGTAGCCCATAGAAAGACCTGATCTACATCTGACTGGAGGTTTGCCGTGTCCTCTATGTTGCCTACTCTCATGAAGATCCTAGTGTCATCTGCAAAGGATGATACAGTGCTATAGGTTGTGTTCTTGTCTATGTCCGATATGAGGATGAGAAAAAGTACTGGAGCAAGCACAGTACCCTGGGGGACTGAGCTCTTCACGGTTGATGGGCTGGATTTTATTTTGTTGACTATTACACATTGGGTTCTGTTGGTCAGGAAATTGTAGATCCATCTGCCTATTTTTCCGGTAATTCCTTTTGAACGTATTTTATGTGCAATAACACTATTGTCACATTTATCAAAAGCTTTTGCGAAATTTGTGTAAATTACATCAGCGTTTTGTTTGTCTTCCATAGCATCTAATGGCATGTCATAGTGGTCCAGCAACTGCGACAGGCAAGAGCGCCCTGTTCTGAAACCATGTTGTCCGGGGTTATGGAGATGCTGTGATTCCATGTATTTTGTGATCTTACTTCTTAGCACTCTCTCAAAAAATTTTATGATGTGCGATGTTAGTGCTATCGGTCTGTAATTTTTTGCCTCTGCCTTATTTCCTCCTTTATGAAGTGGTGCTATCTCTGCTGTTTTTAGTATATCAGGAATAACGCCAGTATCTAGGCTTTGTCTCCACAGAATGTGGAGGGCCTGCGATAGTGGTTTTTTACAGTTCTTTATGAATATGGATTTCCAAGAATCCGGGCCTGGTGCAGAGTGCATAGGCATACTGTTTATGGCTTCTTCAAAATCCAGTGGGGATAGGGTGACGTCTGATATATGATTTGATGTTGGTATCATATCCATGAAAAATTCATTTGGGTTATCAATCTTTAGTGTGTTTCATGGCTCACTGAAAACAGAGTCGTACTGCTTCCTCAGTAGCTTGCTCATTTCTTTGTTGTCATCGGTGAAAGTTCCATCTCCCTTTCGCAGGGGCCCGATACTAGATGTGGTTTTTGATCTTGATTTTGCATAAGAGAAAAAATATTTCGGATTTCTCTCTATTTCACTGATGGACTTTTGCTCTCTTTGCCTCTCCTGGGTTTTGTATGATTCTTGTAGCTTCCGTTCAATTGTTTCTATTTCTCTACCAAACCTTCTTCGCCGTTCTTGAGATAGGATGCGACTCTCAAGTTGTTCCGCGATTCGTTTTCTTCGCCTATATAGGGAACGACGTTCCCGTTCCAATCTGCATCTCTTCCTCTTTTTTCTTAGAGGTATGCGGTTTGAACATATTTCTAGTGCTACTGAGCTTATTTTTTCCAGGCACTGGTTCAGGTTGGCATTTTCTAGCTGTTCTTCCCAGTTTATTTCTGTGAAGTCCTGGTTTATTTGCTCCCAGTTTACCTGTTTATTATTGAAGTTGAATTTGCTGAAATCTCCTCCACCGGGGATCTGGACTGGTTTTGAAGGTCTACTCCCCATGGTTGTCATAACTTCAATTAAGTTGTGATCTGAGTAACAGGTATTTGTAATCATTATGTTCCTGATCAATTCATCATTATTAGTGAAAATGAGGTCCAGCGTGTTCTCCTTCCTAGATGGTTCTACTATTTGCTGGTTTAAAGCAAACCTGTCGCACATCCATAGCAGGTCATTTGCATGTGCCTGTTCATTTAGGCTACTTCCTGGTATTCTTTCTGATATTACTGTATTAGCCAGGTGCTTCCATTTCAGGTGCCGTTGGTTGAAGTCCCCAAGCAGGATCATGTTCGGAGCTGGATTTGTGAGGTTTTCCAAGCAGTGTTCTATTTTCATTAGTTGATCTTTAAACTGCTGAGGGTTTGCCTCCGGTGACTTATATACAAGGACAATAACTACATTTAGGATCTCTATTTTGATTATCAGCACTTCCACCATATCATTTGAGGAGTTTAGCAGCTCAGT